>JABCKB010000271.1:0-52194 GCA_013184455.1 Fusarium continuum
CTCTACTCCCTACATAATAAAAAGTTTCTGGGTGACAGAAATGCCGAGCAAACATCTCCAGTCAGTAGTGAGCTACTGCTCAGGTATTTCTGTCAACAGCCCTTGGTGTGCCGGTTTTTTTGCGACCCACCTGCCCAACCCAATCCACAGCTTGCAGCAGGCAGCTGAACGGACTGAATGGACGGACTGAATGGATGGCTACAGTATGCTATGCATGTGGACTGATTCTACCACGTCTGCATCAGATAACGAGGTTGGCCCTGTCTGTATCCGCTCTTTCCCCCGCCCCCATACTCCCCCTGGCCTGTCAAGGGTATCATCGCGATCTCCCTCTACAAGGGTCAAGGGAGCGAAGCGAACCTACTTGCGCCACGGTCGTCCGCTAGGCTCTGAGGTACTCTTGACTCTATCGAGCCTTTGATGTGGGTAGTCGACGAATTCACACGTGCCAGACAAATGTCCGATTTGGAGAACCGATTATCTGGGTCTTTTTCCTTTCTTTTGTTGCAGCAAATTTATCTATCGGAATTAAATCTCCTGGACGATCTGTTCCAGTATGTGATCAGCACATCCAAAAGACCAAGCTGTAAGTTAATCACCATCCAAAGTGACGTCGTGCAGCTGATTGGAAGTAAGTTTACAGAGAATAAGCTAAAAGCACAAAAGCCTTCAACGTCATTCTTAAAGCAACAAGATTTGGTTTGATAGCGTCTATGACACCTACGTACGTTGAAGCCAAGCGTTTTCCAAGCAAATGGCCGTTTACAAGAATCAAACGGCACAAACAGGGGGAGGCTCGGGGGAGACGGCAGCTGGAGTACGCCCGTTGAGCTCAAAGGTACTTCCCGGCGATAGAAGAGGCTCTCGTAGTTTCTCTGTTTTGTAGACAAGTTATTCAATCCGTCCAGATGCGGGGACAGTGATCAACCGGGGCGGCCTGAGCGGGTTGAAGAGGCTTGACAGTAGACGAAACCTTGCTTCCCCTCTGGTCCTACCGCCCTGGCTCGCCCGAGACACTACCAACGTTGTGAGTCTCATTGATATTACCACGCATTCTTCTCTGAGTCGTAGTGGTGCGGCCTCGATTTGTGAGGTCGGCTTACACGGGACAAGGCTTGGGATCTCCTCCACTCATCAGCTAACGAGTGTCGATGTCCTGAGAGCTTCAGTTAGTACCTTTGCGCCTTGCCAAATGGGGCCGTAGTCCTGCCATGGTCTTGCTGTACGGTACTTCAGGTGTCTTGTCGCAATCTTCATCATCACCCCAGCTGAAAGAACTAACGTTAACAGGGTCACAGACTCCACTGCCCTCCACTGCCCTGAAAAACGTCGACTAGAGAATGCCAGCCTGTTCCTCGTATCTTCGATGAACAACAAAGGTACACACGCTCTTACTCGACGGTCAATGTCAAGCATACACGGCGGCTTCTCGGACTTCTTGTTACCATATCCAAGACAAGATGCAATTAGGCATACAGACATGACAAAAGGTCCTCGTTCGGATAACCCAGAACCTTGTATGTGATGGGCAATCTGCAGCACCACAAGACTTGCAGAGGAGGATTGTACTCGCAAGGTAGCTTGGGAAGTACACCCTGGTGTGAGCATCGGTACTGTATCAGACTCAGGGTCGGGCTGCAAACTCCAGCTCCGGCTCTACTAGACCCATTCATTCCTCTTCTCCTCGTGTTGTGCCATGTACCCTACCCACCCATCTCCGAGAGAGTTGCGATGCGGCTACTCTCAGGGACTACACCACCGGGGGTCGCTTAGTTTAAGGTGTGCTTCGATGGAGGACACCATCGACCGGTAGCTGGTCCCCTTCTTCTCACCTTTATATAATCCCCGAGTGCACCCTCCAAGAAACTCTCTTTATCAAAACCAACAGCATCGACCTTCAGCATACATTAGCATCCTCCTCCTCCTCCTCCTCCTCTTCTCTCACCAGATACAAGTATTTTCAAGACAAACCAGTTGAAAATTCAGACGCAATGGTCCAATTCACTTCCCGAACAGACTCGGCCATGTCTGGCTTGCCTACTGAGCAAGCTGCTGAGGACCGCAAGGCAGGTAGTGCCATCCCAAACCGTATCAGAAACGCCATCGTCATCGTCCTCGGAGAGTTCTGCGGAACCTTCATGTTCCTGCTGCTCTCCTTCATCGGTGCCCAAACTGCCCTCGTCACCAACAATGCTTCGGACCCTTCTGCCCCGTTGGAGCCTTTCAGTCTCATGTACATTGCTGCTTCTTTCGGCACCGCTCTCGCTGTCAATGTTTGGATCTTCTACCGTGTTAGTGGTGGCATGTTTAACCCGGCTGTAAGTAACACTCACACCAGCTTGTTGATTGACTCACATGCTCATTCTTCCCTTCGATAGGTGACTCTCGGTTTGGTCCTCGTTGGAGCTGTGCCACCTCTTCATGCCCTTGCCATTGTTCCTACACAGCTCGTCGCCGCCATTGCTGCCGCAGGCGTCACCGACGGCCTTATTCCCGGCCCGCTTCTTGTCACCAATGCTCTCGGCAATGGCACAAGCATCGCTCAGGGTGTCTTCATCGAGATGTTCCTCACTGCCCAGCTTGTATTGACCGTTTACTTCCTCGCCGTTGAAAAGCACCGCAGCACCCATCTTGCTCCCATCGGCATCGGCATTTCTGTCTTCATCTCCCACATCTGTGCAACCAACTGGACGGGAACGTCCATCAACCCTGCACGATCTTTCGGCCCTGCCGTCATTGCTGGCTTTGTCGGCTATCATTGGATCTACTGGCTCGGTCCCTTCATGGGAGCTCTCCTTGCCTTCGGCTGCTACAAGATCTTCAAGGTGCTGGAGTACCAGACTGCTAACCCCGGCCAGGATGACGACGACCTGGAGAAAGGTGGCCATCACCACTTCTCCCGTGCGTACGAGAAGGAGCCTGTGTCTCATGCTCAAACTGACACCATCGAACCCAAGGACCACGGCGTTCCCCAGCGAAACGACAGCGTCATTGATGGCCAAATGCACCATGCCTGAGCCGTTCCCGTCGATTGGGACTGTTCAGACCACATGCCCAGCATTAGCTGTATGACGGGATGAGCAGTACAAGATTATGAGCACCGTTACATTCTTGCGATGGGACCGCGGACTTCAGCACAAAGCTGGATCGGGTTGTTAAACCATTGCATACTACTGTATTGCATCAGTGTCTGGGACACGAACAATCTTTATCTTTATCTTTTGGGCGGTTCAGGACAAGAAGATAGAAAGAAAAATTGAGTATATGAGGAGGAAAAAATGATTGAAATGAAATGTTTTATGCATGAGTATTCGGAGTACATACAGTTTAAATAAAGGCATTGGCTTTTGGTTTTATTTTTGCTTTAGGTGCAATCCTCGTTCAGTTTCCACGAGTATCTTGAAAATCGTTCCACTCGTCGTCGTCTTTGGCTGTTATTCTCATAGATTGTTCATCTTCAGGACTCTTCAGGTTTTTTACTCGCATGCAAGCCTCGAAACCGACAAATATAACCCAGAATGGCAGCGGGATAAAGGATAGCACACCCCCGATATAGATGATTCCAGCAACCACTCCAGTGAAATGAGTCGATATGAAGCCAAGAGTCCTATTAACCGGCCCTCCGGCAAACAAGTCTGAAAAGGTCAAGCCGCCGATGAATAAAACACCAATGAACCAGATGATGCTCATGATGGGCAGAACCATAGCCCAGTCACGAGTCTCGTAGAAGAACCTGGTGAATCGCTTCGTCCAAGGAGATAGAGCCGAGATGCAAGAAGCCGTGGTAAATAGGAGGAAAACCTCAAGAGTGAATGCGATGAGCAGAAGAAGCACGGGAACGGAGCTCGGAGTGAGTGAGTCTACAAACATTTGCTTTGTAGCTGCTCCCCAAAGAAAGCCAAATTGAAAAGACCACAGGCCATAGGCCGCGGTCTTGATGGGGGATCTTTCTGTTGACATCGAGTGATAATATTGTGATGTGTTGTTGAGAAAGAGACGAAGATGATCGTGCTATGTTAATTAAGGTAGACGCGTTAGGGGTGAAACACGCGCTGATTAGACCCTGCTGCGCCGTGGGGTTACATGCGTGATCCCTGTTGGAGATAGCCGAAAATGGTGGAAGGTGGTGGCAAGGTTCGATTTAAGACAGTGGTTGAGGTAAGAGTGTAACTAGATAAGGCCCCGAAATCAATTACGGCCGAGTTTGGATAATATCGAAATAAAAGAAGTTAGAGGAAGACGAAACTATCAACCCTTGATGACCTCAGAATATCGCATCGATGGCTGCATATTGCCATTCCTCGTGTCTGCGCGCACAGATGCCATGCTTATGTGTAACAGTCAGATCTAATAACTTGCATCATGAGTTCTACAACATCAGACTACGGAATCGAGATGGATAATATACGCCTGTTAAGAAGCCTATACTTATTATTCTTAGATTTCTATTTGCCTCTGGTGCTTTTCAAAGAGGGCATACATGGACGTTGTGTTAGTGAGAGAAAACATGCAAACCGAGCACTTACATATCACGGCATCACCTGGAAATGTTATAGTATGGCGACCAGAATCTAAAAATTAATATCCAGAGTCCAAATAGGATAGCTCAATCGATGCAACGGGATCGCGGTGTGAGACAAAGTACTCCAAAATTATTTGTATCTACAGTCTTGACTAAATTCCTTGATATCTGCTTGCAACTTCAAAGCATCTACTGCGCCGGGCCTTAAGACTCTTCAGCCGCCGGGAAAGTGGATATAATCGGATCCGCTCGCCCGAGGTTATTAGATGTACTGTATTCTGGATAAAAGGATACTTGCGTTAAAATAAACGAGTTTGGCGAATAGACAGTTTGCCCTCAGAGGAACATTAAGCGATTGACAGGAACCAAGCTCGTCTATTTATACTGAGATGCGAGTTCTTATCAAATCTTGCTGCCGGTTCCTCGGTACGGGAACGGCTAATGCGGAGCACCGATTCCGATTTCGCCTTGCTTCGCCGCGCCGTGCCAGACAAG
Organism: Fusarium continuum; assembly: GCA_013184455.1. Taxonomy (NCBI): domain Eukaryota; kingdom Fungi; phylum Ascomycota; class Sordariomycetes; order Hypocreales; family Nectriaceae; genus Fusarium; species Fusarium continuum. The sequence goes on from JABCKB010000271.1 coordinate 5,018, forward strand.
CTTGATTGATGCATGATGTAAAAAAAAAAAAGATAGCGTAGTACAGCGCTCTAAGAACCTGTAATACCCAACAACAAAGAATCAGGTCATTATGTCTGTGTTGGCAGAATAAACAACAAGTGCCATGTCTGAGCCGAAAACGATTGAGATCAATCATTATGACGAAACAAAAGGTGCTCGATTTACAGGGCATGCCTGCCTTATGCTCATTCTGTATTGTACACCACTTAAACTACCTACCGACGGGTATGGCTGCGCCTTCCATCCACGACGGGAGGCAGCGAAACGTCCATCCTAAAGAGCACATGACCCACGTGATCATCTTCTAGTTTGTCCTTGGATTTCCAAATATGCCTAATCAATCCCTACCTCCTACTTTTGACTGCAAGATCTGGATGTAATACGGCAGATGGCCATCAATTGACATCGCCTATTGAGCAGCGAGGAGAATTCCTCTTACACAGGCCTGACAGGCCTAGAACACCCCCCCCCACTCCTGCGACGAGCTGGGGCCTCCCGTCGTCTTGTGCCGGCCCAACGCAGCGTCGGCTCCGTGTGCTGTATTTCGACGGTCACAAAGCGGAGAATTCTCGTCTAGTCGGCTTCTTTACTGCACCCTGTTTTGTTTGCCGCCCAAAGGAGACGATCCGGTTTTCACTGCCATAAACCCTCTCTTGGTGCAATAATCTACATCTACGGCTTCATCATCGGACAGACCCGGTGAGCTCACTCTAGGTGGGGTTCCAATGTCCAACGCGGGGCTCTGCCTCTTACGACTTCCCCTTTCACCTTTACCGATTGAACCCCCTGAGCACTCACGAGACGCTGTGGCACAAGATGTCGTCGGTCAAAGCCACAAAGAAGAGCGCCTTCTCGTGTGAGCCCTGTCGTAGACGCAAGGTTAATACAATGCTCAACCCTCCTCTCTCCCGGCTGCTCTTGCTGATGCTCTCTTAGGTCAAGTGCGGCGGCGAGCAGCCTATGTGCAATCGATGTGCTGCTAGAAACGATGACTGTATTTACAAACTGTGCGACTAACCCTCGGCCTCTCGGTCGTGTGCTCTTCTGTGCTTTCTGAGCAATTGCTCACGTGTCATAGAAACCCAACCCTGTCTTACACTCAACGTCTTGAGGAACGCATCAAAGAACTTGAGGATCAACTTGCTGCTGTTAAATCGCCCCCTTCAGTTGCCGCCTCAAACCACTCAAGCCCGGGTGTCTGGAACGGTCATGACTTGAGTCGTCATGTAGACGACCACGGTATGACGAGGAGCTTTATGGGTCTCAAGATCGACGACAAGGGTGGGATTACTTATCATGGCCCTACTAGTCTCTTCAACCTTCCCAGTGACCCTCACAAGCACAAGCCTGATTCGATATCCTCTATTGACTCTGATGCTCATAGAAAAGAGCGGCTGGTCAACAATGCATGGCACCAGCGTGCGATGGAAAATCTATCCGACATTCCAGTACGTTAATTGAAAATGGGCTGTCAGGTTCACGTTAGCTTACATTGTGCAGGAGCCATTTCAGTATCTTCTTAACGTCCATTGGTGTTGGATCCAGCCCCTATTCAACTTTATTTATAGGCCAGCATTCACTCGTATGCTTCACCCCACAAATTATGTCAAAAATACCTAACCTCGATAGGTGATATGCAATCCATGGGACCATACTATTCTCACACGCTGCTCAACGCCATGCTGTCGCATTCCATACGCTGGGGGAAAAGTGATCCCTCGACGAAGCAGCTGCTGGACCAATCCTACGATGGCGGCGCAGTCTTCGCGAAACATGCTAGAAGCATGCTTTTCGATGAATTAAGCAGAGGAGTTTGCACCATTCCAACAGTCCAGACATTGCTCCTCCTCAGTGCTGGAGAGTGTGGCCACGGAAACACCACACAAGCTTGGATATATAGTGGTATTGCTTTTCGTCTCATTGATCATCTGGGCATATGCGTCGATGGACAAAGATATCCGGGATCTGTGCACCTGACCGATGAAGAGGTGGAAATCCGACATCGACTCTACTGGAGTTGTTATTTCTGGGACAAGATCATCAGCCTGTACCTCGGCCGTTCACCTTCTCTACAACATACACTTGTATCGCCACCTCAAATCATCAGTAAGTCCGACTATACCCTTCTCAATAACCTATGCTTACATTACAATCACCAGTGGATGACTCTGCAGAGAACGAGCTGTGGGTTCCCTTTGATTCTCCTCATGGAACAGACTGGAAGTACCCTCCTGCCACAGCTCATTCTACGTCTTGCTTCATGAGCGCTTGCCGACTATCTGTCATTTTCAACGAAATCCTCATTCACATGTACGACCCACTGCTGGAGAATACAGAGGCGGAGATGCAAGAGTGCCTGCAGACCCAGGATCCTGCTATGAAACTGTGGTGGGAGCAGCTCCCGCCCCATCTCAAGATCGAGCTCTCTGCCATGCCTGAGCTAGCGCCGCCGTCTCATATTGTCACTATGAAGTTAGTGCCTCTTCTTTCTAGATATAGCCCTTGCTAACCATTTCAAAGTGCATTGTATCATACTTTCAGAATTCTTCTATTCAGGCCTATGCTCACTTGGCAGGTATACCCAGAAGACGAGGGTCCTCATCCGATGCAAAACCACCTGGTAGAATGCGTCACGTCTGCAACATCCATCATCGCCATTTTCGATCTTTTCTGCAGAACCTTTACTATTAATCACTGTGTTTTATCGCTCTCATACAGCGTATACATCGCAGCAACGATCTTTCTTTTGCAGGTACAAGCTACTCCTGAAGACCAGCAAGCAGTTCGTAAACTGAACTTTTGCGTTCGTGCCTTGCACCAAGCCAAGAATGTGAACCCAGGTAGGTGACTTGACTTCATAGTCAATCCTAATCTAACTTTTTTAGTGATCTCGAGCGCTTTGGATCTGATTACGAGGGAAATGACCAACCTTGGCCTCAATCCCGGGTTTAACGCCCAGCCGCAGCAACAATCTCAACCCGCACCGCAAGAAATACCAGATGTTTCAATGCCATCCGACATACCGATTTCTGAGCCCGTTTATCAGCATTCTTTCGAAATACCTACTCAACAATCTCCTTATGAGCCCGAACAATTGTTCCAGACACCCTGGGCAGATGACATGAACCCAAATGCAATGGCAGTTGACAGAGGCGTTTTTGAAGCCTTATCCACATTCGAACCACTGAGTGTGCGAGTGGGTGCTATCTATGAGTCAGGCAATAACTCACAGAATTTTGGTTAGCTGAGGATGTTGTATGACCGGAGCATACCGAAACCTTGCCACCTTGATTTGGCTGATGATCGATAACGGCGAGATACACCGGGGTTACTTGGCTTGGGTAATACTCATACTCAACCTGAAGGCCTTCAACGGGGCGGACCCATCGATTTCTTGAGGCGGGCGACCCTGCTATGGATATGAAAGCCAACTTCGGCGTTGTTCCAAATAGCAGTGACAAGCTCGCCGAGATTACCGGTCGACCACGTATCGAAAGCTCTAGACGAACCCTCTTTCAACAGGAGGGTGGAAATCTATCCATTGCTTTAATTAGCTTCGACTGCAAAGTCACCTATCGAGCCTTTGAGATCAACACGGCAACTCCTCTTTAGGCCATGGCCTGGACAGGCTGGGATCTAGCATCACTGAGCCAAATTATGCTTAGGATGTTTTGGCTTGGCTACCTGCACGGTCCCGCTCTTCTTTAAGAAGAGAATCGGCCTGGATAATAATCGGAGCCAATTTGAAAATCGGTTTGATGGACAAGGAGTAGCAGTGCACCCGTCTCTCGTCTAGATCTAATTGATAAGGAGGGCAGCAACACTATCTGTACGAAAGATTAAAGTAAAAAAGGAAGAAATACATATATATGAAGACACATCCGAAACAAGCCGTCATGAGCGGCGCCGCGCGTATAAGATTGTTGTAGGTGTACTCCTCGAGTACAAGTTTGTCAATCATGATTCGTGTGGGTCATTTTTATGTGGCCCTTAATGGCCTTTTAACATCCCACAGGTCCTCTGCGTTACCTCGAAACAGCCTTTCTATGAGATTTCTATCTTCGCCACACCAGCCGATGACCTTCTCCATCCACGGCTTGATATCTAATCCCTCGAACCTGGTATGGGGCCAGTCAGTTGAAAAGACAACTTGGCTCGCGCCCCCAATTCGAATAACCTCTTTCGCGACTGGATCCAAATCGGTGTAGTCGGGCAATGCGCTCATGCGATACGGAGCCGACAGCTTGACATATGTATGACCATCTTTGAGTAGGCGAGCCAAAGATGAAAAACCTGGCAGTTTATATGGATCGGTATCCCGGTGGTCCTTCAAAGGGGGGTGTCCTAGATGGTCTATGCAGAACTTGATGTTGAGTTTTGGGATGATAGTTTCGAGCAAAGTTATCATTCTCATGGGAACGTAGACCTGAACGACCCATCCCAGTGGCCTCACAGCATCAGCGTATAACATCAGTTGGTGCTCCAACTGTGCCGCATCGATCACCAGCCCTGTCGACTGTACATTTAGTCTCACGCCGCGTACACCCAACTCATGCCACACACGTAGCGTCTCTAAATCAGCAGCCTCGGGATCAATGGCAACAACGCCCCTTCCGCGCTCAGTGCCGAGGACTCGCAGACCATCGAGTAAGCAAGAATTGTCAAGGCCGTAGATAGATGGCTGCACGAGGACTATGTTGCGGAGGCCCACGTCGTTCTCAAAGGCGAGAGCTTCGTCGAGGGAGTGTGATGAGGGACGGTACTTTGCTGACGGGTCGAGGGCGTAGTTCTCAACGTCGACGATGTGCATGTGCGAGTCCCATGAGTCAGGGGGAATGCGCTGAAGGAATTGTGATGAGGACATTGTGAGTGTTATACGGCAGAATATTTGAACGATGCAAGATGTCCGGCGTGAGGAACCGAGGTCGGCCGAGTCGGTGGGGGAAGCAAGGGTTAAGCTCCGCGATGAGAACGGCGACTTCCGGGAGTTGAGCCCGGAATTATCAAAGTTGCAATATTGTCATCTTCTGGTGACTTTTATTTAACTTATCTCTGCCGTTGTTATTGTTTATGTGAACATGCGGCGCAGCGGCTGCAGTGAACCTTGCCGGCGTGTACTGTATTACAGGCATATAGAGAGATGAAGACGCGCATTAATTGGAAGCCAATAATGTGAATTTAGTTGCGTATTTGCTAGATACACGCTGACTTGTATACACAATAAAGTCTTACACAAATAGAATATATATCAACATAGCCTACAAGATATGCTTAATTTGCGTATAGTATAATGTATAACCTCTACTCACCCATAGGTATTCCAAATATTCTCAGAGCCCTGTTAAATTCCCACAGCCTCAACCGTTGATTCCATACAGAGGGAGGAGGAGCACTGCCACTGCCTTAGCTGACCTCGCAGCCCTCGCTAATCAAAACCGCGGGGCAAAAGACCCTTGAAACTAACTACCCACGCCACCTTCCCAAAAGGGGAAATAAAGCTCTTCAAATCCAATCGTCATCTGCGGCTTCGGTGACGCAGCTGCCCATCCACATCCACCCATGAACCCCCGCCACAGCCTTCCACCTTAGGATTTATTTGTTCCAAGCCTAGGTACCTTAAGGATTTGTCATTGACCGACCATCCGATCCGAAAAAGGTTCAAATATCAATGCAATTCCCTTGATAGCCTCAACTACAACCTTTCTTGACAAGAAGCAAAGACTCGAGCACTATCCAAGACCGATACTCTTATACACTAAACCAACCAACCACAGCTTCACTTCCTCTCGACAACCGCACAAAATGTCCTTCAACCTTCCTCCCTTCCTGGCGCGTCTCGCCCGGCCCTTTACGCAATCCACACGCCTGTCCATCGCTCCCGACGCATCCGCCGCATCTGTCATTCCCGAGGGCGCTCAGCGCTGCACCGTCGCAGCAGGATGCTTCTGGGGCACTGAGCACCTCTACCGTAGACACTTTGCTGACAAGGGTCTCATCGACGCAAAGGTTGGCTATATCGGAGGCGATCTCGAGAATCCTACCTACCGCGCCGTCTGCGGAGGCAAGACTGGACGTGAGTTCCCCTCATTTCTACATGGTTATTTCTGAACGATTAACTGACTACCTTACCTATGAAAAAGACGCCGAGGCCGCGCAAATCATCTTTGACCCCTCCAAGGTCACATACGCACAGCTCCTAGAGTTCTTCTACAGGACCCACGACCCCACGACGCTCAACCGCCAGGGCCCTGACACCGGCCCCCAGTACCGCTCTGCAATTTACTTCCACGACGCTGAGCAGGAGAAGATTGCGCGCGAGGTGACGGACAAGGCCAACAAGCAGTGGTGGAAGGGTGCTATTGTCACGGAGATTGCGCCTGCGGGGAAATGGTGGACTGCTGAGGAGTACCATCAACTCTACCTCCACAACAACCCCTCTGGATATGAGTGCCCTAGTCACTTTTTGAGACCTTTCCCACCCCTGGAATAAATAAAACACCCGGAAAATGGTTGGAAAATGATCGTATTTCGGCTTAGCAGATAGATGGGATAGGGCACCAGTGATATCAATGAATGCATGGAACAAATAATATGTAAATCGACATTGAATTAAGAATTACAACACAGACGGTTAAATATTCATGAAATTTCTCAAAACCTTGTTATGATTTTTTTGTACTTGAGAATCCTAATTACTACAAAGGGGAATTTCAATGTATCCACAAACCAGTTCGATCAGTAAAAGAGGAGAGGAGTTCATTAGCCTCTAACCAAAAACAATCCTTTTTGCTACAATAATACAAATCTCCCACAGCGCTAGTCTAAGCAAGCCAATAACCGTCGCTTACTTGCGTCGGTTCTGCTGCATCATCAGGATCTGGACCATGCGGATAAAGATGTTGAGGAAGTCAAGCTCAAGAGAAATACTCTCGTTGACGGGATCACGGCGGATGACACCAGCCTGGGCGAGACGGGCGTGGTGCAGGACCTTCTGGACGTCGTAAAGAGTGAAGCCACCGAAGACAGCAAGACCACCGTACAGCCAGAGGTTCTCAGTGAAGGCAAGAGTTCGGACAGCGGTGGCGGGGATGATCAGAGGAGCGAGACCAGAAGCGGCAACGATGGCGGCACCAGCCAGGAGTGGACCGCCGATGTAAAGGTACTTTTCCTGCTTAGCAGTGGCACCGACAATCGCAAGACCACCCATCATGGCGATAGTGTAGAGACCAGCACGGCCCAAGAGAGCAGGAGGAACAAAGGCGAGGAGAGGGGCAACAAAGGCAGCCTGGGTGGCGTTGAAAGCAGTCCAGAGGGCATACTTGGGGACGTAGCTGGATATTGGTTAGTAAAGCTGTCTCTATTTCGTCAATGATTTCGGTTTCGGAATACTTACTTGTCAGGGCTGATAGATCGGGTTCCAATCATGGTAGCGAAGCTGAGCGCGAGACCACCAATACCGACAACCCAAGGGTTGGTCACCATAATGCGGTACACAAAGCCAGTCTGTACCATTTGTCGGGCCGTCAATCCAATGATGCCAATTCCGAGACCCGTGTGCAAGAAGGTGTTGTTCAGGTATTCGCGCTCGTAGATGGGCATGCCACCGTCCTCACGGGTCTCTCGGTTGAAGACGGCGTTGATGGCAACGAGGGTACCACCGAAGATGGCGCCTCCGACCAAGAGTCTCCGGCTTGTCGACTGGGGCGCTGTTGTAGCACGCGCAGACTCCTGGTAGTAAGATCGACCGCCAGCGCGGCTTGTTCGCTGGAAGGCATTTCGGGTAGCAGCCGGCGTGATGCGCGAGGTGAAGAAGTTAGGTGTGGGTTTGGCCGGGACGTGGAAGTTTCGGACGGTCGCAGTATTGCGGAATGCAGTCTTCGAGATCTCAGGGAGCCTCTGCGCAAGGCGCGCAGGGCCCTGGCGAAGAGTCAGTGTAAATGACATCGTCGTTCTAGCGATACAGGTGTCGATTGAGTGAGGTCGTTTACAAAGGAAAATGATGAAGCGGGGACGCGGAAAGAGAAGGGCAGGTATAATTAAGTTCCCAGCAAAGAAAGCATGACGTTAGGACGGGGAGTGGAGCTTAGCTAAGTCCGGCTCCGACGTCACGTGGCTGTGTTGATGGAATATTGTGGAAAGAACCGGCGCCTCTCAGTCACTCAGTTGGTCAGCGCTCGCCTCGGCGGCTGACCGTGCTCTAAGCTAAACTCCAGGCTCCATCGGACTTAGGGTGGCGGAGGCTGAAGTAGGCTATGGGAATAGTTACATCACATCGACCTTCTAGTGACTTCTCTCAATCGCTTTCAATTCCGTATTATTAGGGGAGCTTAGAAGAGTGGTATGCAAAGTTTCAGCTCCATCAGGGTATCTACCAAGTGTCCCCTACCAACTCAAGGCTCTCTCTCTCATCCCCATCATGTCTCCGTCCCGTCACATACCTACGTGCGTAGCTCAGCACCAGACTTGATATGTAATGGCAAATGCTCCACGACTCTGACGCCATTGCTGTAAACAACATATACCCATGCATCCCCATCAAGTACCCGCCTCGTCAATTCCCAAAGTATGTTCTCCAAGACGCCATTCTTCCTTCATCGTAATTCTCCCACCCCTTTCTCAATAACGAAACGCACAGGTCGTCTCGCTCTCTTGGATCTGTATCCAAATGCAGACCGTGGCATAAAGTTCTGCGACGTGAGCATGGCGACACTCATAGCTTTCGGTGCAGGAGCGTCTTCTTCACCCTCTCCTGGCTTGGAGCCCTCACTCGACGTGGTTTCTGTAGGACGTTGACCAGCTCGGTCATCAAAACCCCAGTTCGTAACGCCACCAGCTCGAAGCCAAGACTCCAAGTTCCGGCACTGACTGACATCCATCCAATTGAGTCGCCCGCACCCATTCAGTACGTTCTCGACTCCTCTGCCTGTAACACGCACACAGCCGCGGACACTGAGGGCTTCCAGGTCATTCAGATGAAGCGCGACGCTTTCCAAACTTCCGTCGCTGACTGCACTTCCACAGAACGCCAGTCGCAACTCTCGTAGCTTAGGCAGACGAAGGGCAACGACTTCCGTCGCCGTGTCAGAAAGTGCACAGCAAAACGAAAGATCCAAATGTGTAAGGTTTTTTGCTGAGTTCACCAGGGCGACAACGGCATTGTCCGATAGATATGTACAGTCTGCCAGACACAACCGGGATAGTTTCTCAAACCTGAAAGGTGCCCAGGATTGGAACCCTGCGTCCGTAATCGATGTGCAGCGTGTGAGGGAAAGCGACTCGATACGGTTTGATGCGTGCGCTGCGAGATGAGCCATGGATCGGTCTGTGATGTGCTTGCAGTAGGAGAGGTTGAGGCGTTTCAGCTTCGGGCACCCAACCACCGTACCTGGTGGCAGAATATTCTGTGCTGCATGCTTCTGTTGCTGTTGCTTGCTTCGCGAACGGGCCGCCGAGCTTGAGATGACGACTGACTTCGAAGGTGGCGGATCAGGAACAACCCAGCCTACAACGCGGCCGAGGAGATTGTCGCCGACTTTACGACAGTTGCTCCAATCGACCTCTTCTAGCCCCTTTGCGTTCTCACTCATCTCCAGAATCTGGTTCGCCGAGACGTCCCAGACCGACTTCATCTTCCATTTCTTGACATTTTTGCCGCAGCTGCGCCACAGGGCTCCGAACCCTTCATCCGTTATGTGAAAGCAATTGTTCAGGTCTATGGTTATAGCGCGAGTGCCGATGAATGGAGCAAGCACCTTGATGAGAACTTCATCAGTAACTTTGCGGTTGTAGATCGAGAGGTCAACGTCCTGGCAGACTTTGGGTGATGTCGTCAAGAGCTTTCGCCAGTGGGTGCTCACGAGGCGAAGTCGGAAAAGTTCTCCAATATCCACATGTTTGAAGATGTAAATCAAGATTTCGTCCGAGAGCACCGGTTTGCTCATCGTTATGGGTCGACTAGGCAGGGTGGTTCGTACCCGCTTGGCTGGGACATCATCATCATCATCATCTGGCGTCTCGGAGAATGCAAACTTGATGGGCGTGACCTCTGAAAGGCGAGATCTGGCGCCGTTGGTACTGGAGGCGGAGCTATCCGTAGGCGGCAATGGCGGTGCCAGAGAATGGCGTCTCCGATTTCTAATGTTTTCCATGTTGACACTCAAGAACGGATCGGGGTCCTTGGGTGCTATGTTGCCCACATCGTCTTTCGCAGGAGACCCAGGCTTAGAGGGAGTAGTGAATGTGAGGTCGGGGAGTGAAGCCCGTGTTGTTGTCGAGGGCGTAGGCGGATCAGATTTGTTAACCTTTTCTTTGACTTCGGCGTCAAGCATATCAACATCTTCACTCTGCTTATGATATCGTAGTCGAGCAGTTTCTTCAACCTGTTTTAGAATGTCCGAAGGGCAGCGTCTCCAAAACTCATCAAGGACATCGCCAGTTATCATAATACACTCAACGGATGTAATAGACCGTACAGTTGCTGTTCGGCCACGAGATAAGCCTAGACTTGCGACTTCGCCAAAATATTGGCCTGCCCTCAACCGCGGTCGTTTCGGGACAGCTTGAGCCGTTTTCTGAATGTTCTCGTCGCCAAGCGGTTCGTCGTGTATCACCTCGGCCTCGCCACGAACAATAAAGAAGATTTCATTTCCTGGCAAACCTTGACGGACGATGTCGGTGAAGGGAGTATAAGATTTTGGCTGGACACTTAATCCAAGGAAGTGCAGCATATCTGCGGGAAGTGTCGAGAAGAGTGGTAATTCCTTGAGAGTTGTTCGGATATTGATTTGACCACTTCCAATGGCACTCCCAGCAGCCGGGTCCTCCATAATCCCTGGGCTTGGAGACTTCCTTTTCTTATTGTTGACCACGGTACCATCTTTGATGGCGCCCCTTTCTCCGGTAGAAACCTCACCGGGTGCAGCTTCTCGGGCACTGAAGTCCCCTTGGGGAGATTTGACTAGTCTTCCGCCCTCTTGTCGCTTCTTCTTCAAAAGATTCAAACGTTCCTGCGCCTCTTCCCGAATTGCCTTTTCCATTTCCGGGAACTTGGGTATCACAGCATGCAAATCCTCTTTCTTCAGTACCAACAAGAGGCACTTTGTTCGCGCAACTATGGTAGCTGTACGCGGCATCTGCATCAAAACACCGATTTCGCCAAAGAATGACCCGGGATTGAGCTCAGCGTAAACCGCCTCCCCGTCCCGCGAGGTCACGGCAACAACGCCTCGAACCAGCCAATACATTGCCTTGGCTTCGTCACCCTCAGTCACTATATGATCATTAGGACTCTGAATCTGAGGCTTCAAGTTGTTTCCAATGGCGACGAGAAACTCCTCGGGAGCGGACATGAAGAGAGGGAAGGATCTGATACGGTCGACCAAGTCTAATGGCATGTCTCGGATAAGCGATGCTGTGAGTGGCGAAGGCCGTACTGGCCGCGTAGGATTCGTCTCAACATTGAAGGATCGAATTAACGAAACAGAGTCTGAAGATGTTGAAGCAGCCGAGGCGTTTTGGTGATGAGCCAAAGCCCTATAAGGCGATGGCGAGCCTGGAGAACGACCCCGCCTCATGGTTCCAGGATTGACAAAGAGCTATGTAGCTGTGAGTCAACGGAATCGCAGCGATGTGGGCAATTATGCTCCCCTCCAGCAAGCTCCCGGGCCGCCGCAGCAGCAGCTGAGGGTAGCAGATGCCTGGCGTTCGTTTCTTGTGCTTGTCCTTGCTGTTCGAAGATTATGAGGCGAAAATATTGACAGGGGCTTTGAGAATAGATAAAGGTACGGTCATGCTCTGGTATGCCGGTCCGATGGCGAATGTCGATGAACAATGATTCAAATTTTACAACGGTTTTATCGGCTGAGAATTCGAGGGTTGATGCACGAAAGGCTTGTACAATAGCCCTAGATCGATCCGTAGGCCCCGCGATAAGCGGAAGACGTGAATGTTATAGTCACAGACTGAACGTCGAGTTGCGAAGTCGTACAGGGTTCCAAGGCGGCGGTTTGGAACCTTTTCGTGGCACGAGACAAGGAACGAGCTGCTGTGTGGGTGCAGGCGTAGAAGTTGAATGTCAAGGGTGATCGCGTGGATGTGCCGAAGTAGACTTTGAGAGCTGTGAGCGATGACGGCAACGCAGACAAAGGATGGAGACCAGTGTAGGGGCTTACGAAAGCTTGAGCGGGAGCCAAGGAACAAAGGTTATCTGACGATCTCTGATACACGGTTAAGGATCAGAAGATAGGTGGGGAGCTGTCAAGGAGCAAACAAAAGAAGCTATTGTGAGGGTGGCAATTGCTAGACAGCTCGAAGAGGAAATTAGTTGAGGGAGGTCAAGAACCGCGAAGATAGATCCGCATGGGAAAAGATTCCAGTCCCTGAGGAGCGCAGTCTGGGAGCAACGTCCACCCACAACACAGAGGGCCCCTCAGCATCTCTTGCGGTCTCACACGCCCACCGCCCACTCACACGCGCAAGGCGAGCTTGGTGTGGGGTACCGATTCTAGCTGGGCGGGCGGGCAGTGCCGTCACACACGGTGAAGAGCGTGTAAGAAGCGAGCAAAGGAGCAAGGGCCCCTAGGATAGCGAAGCATTTGAGTGGAGAATAGATGAGCACCCAAAGCAAGCAAGCGTCGGCAATGCAAGTAATTCAGCGGGAGAATGAAAGTTTGAGAGAGCCAAATGTTGGTGACGGACGGCACAAGGAATTGACTCTTCAACCGCGATACGATTGCTAATGAACCAACTTCGACGTCCGCGTGGTGGTGTCGGTACCTTGGCACATGTGCATACAGCTGAGATTGGTGCAGTACCTAAGGTTAGTTAGTACTCAAAGTGGTGGTTGTCACGCAGGGCATCAAAAAGGTGAAACGGGAGCTGCTGCTAGGCCGGTCAGTGCGTGCTTGCGGCTTGCGTCGACGCTTTGGCGCTTCGGTGGATGCTTCGATGAAGCTTCAGTGGATGGATGTGTTGCTCGTCATGGAACCATTCCCTGCCACGTCCACGCCTTTACCCTTTCAAGGACCCTGGCAGTGGCCTTCTCATCCTCACTAGCGAACGGCACCAAGCGCAGATGACCGAGCGCGCACAGGGCGCTTAATGGTTCCCTGCGTTGAGCTCTGGCAGGGGTAAACAATATGGCCAAGAGAGCTGTCGGGAAGCTGATGTTACGGAAGCAACCCGATAGCTTCTCTGGGCCATCCATAATTCCAATACCATGGATGCTCAGCACACTTGGCCAACAGGACTGATTGAAACATTAGTTAACCCTTCCGTGGCTGACGGTGAGCAGTTCTATATTAGGGCTAACAGCGGTCGCCCTCTGCCATCATCATTTCCCCTCTCCGTTATGTCGATCCTGATCTTCGGATCCGTGCAGCCAGCCTGCCGGGAAAGGGGCCATTCAGTTAGACGACCTTTGGCTTGCTGGTATATCCGTCCTGAATGTACTTTGCCTCGGCAAGCAGCGAGGAAACCTAGCCATGGGAGAGCGTTTTGGGTTTTTTTTATACCCGTTGTGGCACCGATTTGTACTCTGGGAGACGGATAAGTAAGGTAAGTAGGTACCTAGGCAGCTTTAAGCTTGGATTGAGCACTGTACATACATGCTACGTCTGGTGCAGTAGAGATGCAATGGTTGCTAATGTTAGCTGTGGCTGAAAATAGCTGTATCGATGGATAAATTACAGCATTGTTCACATTCACGCCCATGCGGCATGTTGTCGGAGGGAGATCCTGGTCAAGTCAAAGAACACGCTGTGGAATCCTTTCGTGAAACGTTTCGTCATGCTGTTTCATCAGGGCGGGTTGTCATGAATGCACCTTCCTTTTATTGCCGATGATTTTTAATGGAGGTATCCGTAGGTTCCTTCTGATTGCCCACGAATGCCTTGGGACAACTGCAGCCTCATAAGGCGACATGCATTGAGGTCCTACGCATAGTAAGGTAAGATGATAAGACATTTATCGCCAAAATATGTGCTTGCAGCCTAACTGAGACGGGATGATCGGAGGATTTGACCTGTCATTTAAGGTCACCACCCCCTTCGTGTCTATGATTTTTCTAGAAGGTCGCACTTAGCAAGGGCCAGCGGTCAGCCAACGCCATGACCATCTAGCCCTGGTCATGGAAACTCGCTAGAAGAACCCACGTTATTAGATTGCTTCCATCAAAGTGGGTTGAGTCCGTTCCTTGACTCTGTTCTGGCCGCGTTTTCAGGTCACCACAAACCAATCCAAGAACCCAAAACGTCTACTGTATAAGGAATCAGAGACATGCATGGCTCAACGCTCTTGAGCTGGTTGGTCATGGTCCTCATTCATGGCTCTATTATGTCCCACATCAACACAAACACCACATTACAGCTGGCCCCTCTGCCGACCTTCTGCATCTATTGTCGACTGAGTAGCCAGTATTACTCGCTGTTGGTGGTAGGGTGAAGTTGAATCCCCCTCGTTGATTCAATTGCAGAGATTCTGGCTGCTTAGCAAACGCCTTGGAAAAGCCACATGCCTCTTTAACCAGGTATCTGTCAAGCCAGAAGATCTCCCAATCTCTCGATCTCTAACTTTACGGTCGTATAAGCGCTTAGCTTTCAGACTATGCTTACTTCTCTCCAATATTATACAAAAAGTCCAATCGTACCATCTAGCGGCCCTTTGTGGCAGGTTTTTTTATACCGCTCAGGGGCTTGCCTGGGAATGCCATCCCTTGAGAGGGAATCTGTAGGTTCGGTTTAACAATGAAGAGTTTCAGATTGCTCATGCTGGGACGCCACCATCGCGATAATAGACCATAAAGCGAGTCTGAAGATGATTACCGGTATTTGAAGCTGTTCAGTCTATCTCCGTTTCAGTTAAGATCACCACCAGCCGGTCGAACATGACATAGTGTTCGCTCTTGTTCCCTGATAATAACTGTCAGCATGGAGTCGTTAGTTATTCGGATCTTTCCAATCACTTGGCTAGTTATTATATTGAATAGTTCTCGAAGATTTATTACCCAGAACTCCAGGACTTTGTCCGCCACAGCACAGCCACTGTGTAGCCACAAACATTCTTACTGCAACATTTGGCCTCCTTTCGTTTTACGCAGGCGGTCTGCCCAGTCAGGCTTTACAATTGTTGAACTAAAGCCGCTGTGGAGATACTTCATGCTCATGAAGAAGTCGAACTATCATCAAGTCGCTGATCAACACTGCAAGTGAGGACACGATGTCAGACTTTGGTGTCTCCGATGGGGATGACGGCCCTTTTAGCGATGCGGGTTACATGGACAGTGACGACTATGATGAGTTTGATGACTTCGAGGGCCTTGGAATAGGCAGAGATGAAGATGAGACGCATATATGTCTACGTTGGAAGTGTGATCTATGCTTCCAATACATGAACGAAGATGAACAGGCTATTGCAAGTATGAATGATGAGGCATCTTTCTCTTTCTTTTTCTCATGGCACCACTAATTCGGAAAATACAGTACTCGGTAACAAGGATTCTACTCGTCCTATGTACTGTACCAAGCCATTTCTCTACCCTGATTGTAAGGGTACAACTCGGCATGAAGGCGAGTTGCCTCTATGCCAGAAGTCCTATTGCGAAATATGTGAAGATTCAAACGAGGCCGTAACGATGCACTCTTACTGCTACCGTCTATTCTTCAAAAGCCACGGTCAAGACAATGCACTGAACAGTGCCTGGGTTCTATCAGCATGGAGGTACCCTTGGCGACCACATTCCACTCAACTACATGAGCTTGACTTGGAAGACCGTAGCATTGTATCAGTGAGCGCTTGGACAGCACAAGCACTGGGAATGCCGAAGCTCGCTTTGTTACCCCCAACAATTCTACAGGATATCAAACTACATTCCCCCAACAGCCCTCTCTGGTGTTACTCGGCTGTTGAGGACTTTGCACAGAGGATGTCACTAGCTGCTGCTGAAGATGACTTCAAAGTTCATTCCCTGGACACGATCGAGGCTTGGAACCGGGGAGAGCCACCTGCGATCACTGACAATATGGTTGAACCCATGGTCATCCGAATCACGGTAGATGTTCGTGGTATACGAAAGATTGAGAGACTATCTAGCCGGCCTCGATATGAGACTTGGCGATCCAATAACTTAGCCTACGTCTTTGTTGAGGTGGCTCAAGCAAAGAAGAGTCAGGTCTATTTCAATGCATGTGGTCACCTTCTGTTATCCAGGTATCTACGCTGCTAACCTTCTATCCAGCTTGGATCAGCACGACTAGACTTGGCCATACGGGGATTTAACTGGCCACGTAGATGGGATACACCGACTCCTCCTCTAACTGGGCTGTCAATGTTCGCTCTAACAACATACTCTTTTGATCTACGCTTACGAACGGTGGACTTGCGCAACACCACCGGCATCACCTTTTTCTATCTAAAAGGATCTATTCGCGGAATTCATTCTCACACAGCTAGCTCTCCGACTGCACTTGCGACATACGAACGCTTCCCAGAGGCAACTCGAAAGTCTCTGGTCTGGGCATATGTCCCTATCGCGCGTGATGATCGTATTCTGAGATTCGGCATACGAGAGAGCGGTCTTCACGTAGATATGTCTCGAGCAACCTTCACTAAGCCCACCGTTCTGGTAAGTATGAATTTGGTGTCAAGATGCAACGTTGACTGATTAAATTAGATCCGCACCAAGCTTGCCGGGGATATTATCTTTGGGTCTGAACACGACATAAACAACAAAGACTACCTATTCGAGGGCACGCCAGACGTCCTTGTGTACAGTGAGCCAGATCCCATGGGGGATGCCTCGTTCGGGGCAGCAGGTAAAGTCGAACCTGGTGCTCAACCTGGAGCTACCTTTCCTGCTATTATCTCACTAAGGGAAGGACCCTCTCGTCATTCCCCTATTCTCACACAGGTGCCCGTGAAGGGCGCAGTTCGGATCGATGTCTTTACTTGCAGAACTACTGGGTTGTGTAAAGGCATGCTTTTGGAATACATGAATGGAGCTCAGAGGGCTCTTGGGCAATGCCGAGTCGGAATTGACCCTGTCACAACTTGTATCAACCCAATACGGATTTGCTTCTGCCCCAAGACGTGCTCGCCGCAGGGTTTCAACAAACACAAGGCGTACAAAGTCGAATGTTCTGCAGAAGGAGACACTCATTGTCATGAGGATAAGATGGACACAATATGTGCGCCTATCAAAGGGTACATCGAATACTGTTGGGACCATTGCGTTTCTCGAATGGATATGTTTGAGCTCCGGGCCGAGATGGGTGACGAGTTGGCTTGACAGCCCTGTTTCGATCCGGCCCAAGATCATCGTTGCTGAAGCTGCTTTCAATTCATTTCTATTCTTATTTTCCACATACCAATCCAGTTTATCTACTGCAGCACATTTAAATTCGCTAAATTTAAGACCCAAAAAACCACATCTGTCTTTCGTAGAACTGTAGATCACCATTGCCGTTTTGGAAACCCAACGCCGAATCAAAAGACCCAAATATACATTTGCTTGTTTTCTCAGGTTCGCAAGAATGTCTTGAAGACCTGCGAGTTGGTGCAGTCTTCGTAAGGGTATCCGACCTTGCGCAAAAAGTTCTCCAGCTCGCGGACCTCGTCGTCAGGACATAGGATGCCGGTAACAATCTTACCGACATCACCGCCATAGTTACGGTATTGGAACAAGCTGATATTAAACTTGGGACGAAGCGTGACGAGGAACTTCTCGAGGGCTCCTGGTCGTTCGGGGAAGGTGAACATGTATAGTCGCTCATTGGGAACGCCTGATCGACCACCAACCAAGTATCGGATATGGCTCTTCGCAAGCTCATCATGAGTTAGATCGGTCACGTCCATGTCACCGGCTTGTAGACGCTCGATGAGGGAGCGAAGTTCCTCGGTCCGTTGGTGAGCGGGAGCCATCAGAGAGACACCAATGAGGATGTTGGCGACTTCATCAGTTGAATATCGGTAGGAGAACTCCGTGACGGCATGAGGCATGATGGTGTTGATGAGCTCGGCAAAGGACCCAGGGCGCTCAGGAATCTGCACTGCCAGCAGGGCTTCCTTGCCCTCACCCATGGTAGCACGCTCGGCGACGAATCTCAGACGGTCAAAGTTCATGTTGGCGCCCGACGTCACAGCAATGAGGTTGCGCTTCGAGTCTCTTGAAGGGTTCTGGGCGACGTATTTCTTGAGACCAGCAATGGAAAGGGCGCCAGCGGGCTCCAGACCAGAACGTGTATCATCGTACATGTCCTTGATGGCGGCGCAGATCTCGTCGGTCGTGACTTCAACAACGTCGTCGATAACCTCCTTGCAGATGCGGAATGTCTCTTCTCCGGGGATCTTGACAGCGGCACCATCGGCAAACAGTCCAACCTCCTTGAGCAAGACCCGCTCGCCCTTTTTCAAAGACTGCGCCATAGCATTGGCATCTTGAGCCTCGACGCCAATGATCTTGACGTGAGGAGCCATGCGCTTGACATAGAGACCAATTCCGGAAATGAGACCACCACCGCCGACACCGCAGAAGATAGCCTCCACTTTGGCCATGTTGACCTGACCGAACAGCTCGTTTCCAATGGTTCCCTGGCCAGCGATAACGTACGGATCGTCGAATGGGGGGATGTTGATAAGCCCATCCTGCACCTCTCGTCGCGCGCACTCCTCCTTGGCAGCATCGAAGTCAGCGCCATGCAACACCACATGGCCACCAAGGCGAGCAACGTTCAGGTGCTTGATGCTGGGAGTCGCCTCGGGCATGACAATGGTCGCGGGAATCTTGAGTTTGCGAGCCGAAAAAGCAACACCCTGGGCGTGGTTACCGGCGGAGCAGCACACAACACCCTTCCAGCTCTTGGCCGGGTCGAGATGTGCCATCTTGTTGTAAGCGCCGCGCAGCTTGAAGCTGAAGACGGGCTGCTCGTCCTCGCGCTTGAGAAGAACATTGCATTCGAGTCGGTTACTCAGGTTGGCGGCATGAGTGAGAGGGGTGATCTTGCAGGCCTCGTAGACTCGAGACGTAGCGCTGGCGATAAGACGGAGGTACTGGAGAGGGTGCTGTTAGCTTCACGATTGACAATGATTGAAGAGGCGTAAAACTCACGTCAGGATATCCAGTAGGCAGAAGATATTCCTCTGGAACAATCTGCCTAATGCGCTCCCGCTTTTCTTCAGACGGCGTGGACGGGTTGGCGCTGTACTCGGTCAAAGCCATTCCGGTCGTCGGCGTGTGCGGCCGAGAGTCGCCATTTGTTGTTCCATTGACAGTGCCATTGACGGCGCCGTTGACAGGCAAGGCAACCACAGGATCATGTGCTGAAGGCATCGTGGGAGGTTGTGTGAGAAAGAATATTATTTAGGAAAAGAACAAGATTCGAGTCAGGAAAATATAAGTAACTTAGTCTTTCTATGTACCGTACCTACCTTAGTAGTAGTCAGTAGTCACCGCCGAAAGATCGGACCTGAATTTTTGTTGGTTTCGCGGGGCGAGCACCTCCAGTGAGTCAATTCGCACAGGGGTGACGTAGAAAGTGGAGTGTTCTGCACTAGACAACAAGTCGCTACCAGGTGCGGATATTGCTTGGGCGGGCTCACCGAAACTGTCGCAGGCCGATCTAGGGCCGGTCATCGTGCGATACATAGCACTGAAATTACTTTGGTTCCAGAATTGGCCCAGTTAAACAGATAATGACCTGATGTTCTGATCCAGATAGAGTTATAATCAATCTCTGCTTATACGATAGTGTAGCTGAGCTACCTTGTACAAAGCTCTCTTGTCCGAATGGAGGGGCTGGAGCTAGGTCCGTGGGGTTCGATATCGGAGGTCAGACGTTGCGCAACCAACCACAGTTGTTCTGTTTGTCTATCACAGGGCGTATTGCGGATAGTGAAAGGCGTACCTGTCTAGCCTGTTTAAAATCCCATAATCTTATTGGCGTGAATAGCGATTTGTTTCATCGAATTTCTCAAATTAAGGCATCATTCTAGTCTCATGAAATAAAATAACCACCCATACTCCAAACTCCTCGCCTCAGTTCCTATCAACTGTCTCTTACTTCCTCACAATCTCATCATACGCTGGTGGTGCATCCTTTTCCAAGCGCTGTTGGTTGATAGCATCCATCTCATAGATGCCCTCTCTCGGCTCCTCAAAGTCCTTTGTCCCACGGACATTCTTATTATTAGAGTGAGCACTCATGATGCCAACTTGTTGCACTCCCGACTTGACGAGCATTGTACCCGCCTGACGCCTTTCTGCCCTTTGAACGTCCCTCTCTGCTCGCTGCTCAGCGCGAAGTTGGCAGCGTTCAGCGCGCTGCATCTGTCGCTGATAACGACGCTCCATCTTGCGTTGATGACATGAAGGTCGTCCAGTATTGATGTTCATATAGCCGGGGCTTGTGGCCATGAGCTGGGGCTGCTGGATAAGGTAGGCTTGTTGGTTTCGGTTTCGGCGACCACAATAGCCTCCAGAGGTGCGAGGTTGAGGATGGTCTGGGCAACCGAGGAGACTGCCAATAACAAGACCCATGAGACCCATGACGAGAGATGATAAGAGTGAGAAGTGTTTTTGAGTGTGATATGTTGTATTAAGTGTTAGACCCTATGTACTTGTAGGATAGTGTCTTTGTTATGTACGATGTGTGTGTTGTTTGATAGAGATATTCCTTTCCTCTCGCGATGCCACATCCTTATATACCTGAGATGTCACACCCTCTTGCTTGATGCCATTCCCAAAATGTACTTCCATTCGACATACCGTGTAACTGTTTCGAATTCGAATGCGCAGCCACCACCGACGTATTGGGCCGTGTCTCGAATGGTGTCCCTAACCAGGCTTAGCGCTTGTTCTGTGAAGGTTGTCATGAACCGCCCTACTCTGTTACTAATCCTCTAATTATCGCCTATCATCTCGCATTCGCTTCGAGGAGGGAGCACATCAGATTGTCGTATTCCTTATGCGAATTATTTGCTTTCAAGATCTGAGTAGAATCTCGATGCATGCAACTATCGCTTGGCTTATGTTCAGTTGCATCTAGGTTGGAACATCTTTTTCAGCTCAGGCTGATGGGCACGGATTAGGACCTTCTGCTCTTTTATCCGTTCTCTCGTCCGCTGGACATGCTCTAGAGAAAAACAGGGATGGACGACACCTGGAGAATCTCAACAAGACGAGCGAACAGCTGTGTTCCTATCGATATCAATCTACCGCCATCTATTCTAACGGTTCTAAAGAATTTTTTGTATCTGTTATAAACATAAAATCTCATCATCGTCAAAACAATTGGGATAGCTCCCAGTATGCTCTAAGCAGCGCAATTCCCCCAACTTGTGTCTCTACCGTCCGGCCACGGCCGCGTTTGTTGGGATCTTGCCGTTGCAATTTTACTCCCCGAGGTGGACTTCCTGCACTTCTAGATAAAAGTCCCTTCTTGGCATTGTTCATAACTTGCTGGTCAGGCTTCGAGTCCGATGGCGACAAGCGTCCTGTACCTGGAAGCCACCTGTGGCGTCCACCCCATGTCTCATCATCCGGTGTTCCTTGGTTGCGATAGTCGGTTGCGTTTTCAGCATTGTGGTTGATGCCGTCGTTGTCCAAGGTTACAGTTGCATCAAAAAGTCCAGCACCCCACCACATGCCGACAAGGCCAGCTTCATCACGAGTTTCAAGAGCTGCCAGGGCGTTGTGTCTGACCCAACCCAAGTAGGACTGGCAAGCTGTTGCATGGGCAGCTTTCACTCTTCGATAGCCACGGGGATCTACTGTCATATCCTTTGCAGCCCGCAGAGGTTCAAGAGGGTTACAGAATGCAGTGAAATGGTGGAAGAAAACACCCTTGAAAGTCTGGCCATCTTGTGAGCAGGTGCCGCTTGCGTCGCACTGTTCTTCCATGATACCTCCTCGGCCCAGTCCTCGCCACGGCGGCAGCTGGCCTGAACGTACACGTTTCAGATCATCCACAGGCTTGTTGTCTTTCAAACTCCATCCTGTCGCTTCAATCACAGACTGAATCAGGATATGCCCATCTTCCAGGTACGACGCACTTCCACTGACGGACCAAAGTCCTCGTTGACCAGTTAACAAGACACCTTGGTTGTACGTGTACACCATCTCGTCTCGCACATCGCACTTTGTATTACCAGGCTTGCTTCTGTCAATATGATACCCATCGACAAATAAACCACGAGCGTTGGTCATGTTGACGTCGATGAGCCACTTGTATCCCTGGATGGCGCCCTCCAGATGCGCAGGGTCGTTATCTGGGAATGCAACGTTGGCCAGCCATGGCGCCGTAAAGTTATCGCCAGGAAAGTGTTCGTACATGGAAATCGAGGCGGAAACCCATAGTTCATTGGTGATGGCGTTTTTATAAGGGTTGAGGCGGGGATTCCAGACCATGCCTCCGTTGCAGAACTTAGTCTCCCACCCATGAGATCCCAAGTTCCAGAAGATGCGAGAGCGGTGCGCAAAGGACGAAAACCAGTTGTAGCCTTGCCATGGCATAGAATCGATGACATCTCTCAGTCCGTTGCTCGATGCGACCCCACTGGATTTGATCTTGGGATAGTGAAGGTCAGCGTGGGTTCTCACAAATTTGATGGCCTCGACCCAGCCGAGAGCCACCCAGAGAATATCATCGTAAGCCTATAAGATAAAGTCAGAAATACATATAGAATCGGAGGACAAACCAGGACGCTCTCACTTGACCTCTGATTGACAAGACATCTTGTCCAAAGTATGAACCGACTAATTGCGCATAGAAAGTCGAGATGATGTTCTCTTTCACTCTCCAGTCATCAATGCCGGCCAGGTTGACTGTGTCAATGGATTTAGACAAAGTCGTCAGCATCCCGGCTACGACCGTTCCTGCTACAGCAGCTGTCCAATCTATAGCAGAGGGCCATGTTGCATAGTCTGGCTCGAAGAATTGGTCTTGCAGAGCCGAGAGAGCACTCAGAGCGTCCTCAAGTATCTGGGTTTCTGCTGGAGGGGGGCCTGAGGTCTTTGAAGAAAAACTCAAAAAGGTTTCTGGAAGGGGACGGCAATTCGTTGGCGGTTCTATGTAGATAACAGGGCAGTACTTCTGCTGTGTGCCCTCTTGGCTGATCGCGGCTGATATGGGCTGGATTATTGTGAGCAGGCTGGCCACGCCAGCAATGCCTTTAAGCCAGGTCATGAGAGCTGGAGGAGACCCTTAAGGTGCCTAAAATCGAAGTATATTGATGGATCTTATCGTCAATTGAAACGAGCTGCTCGATCAGGCCGCGCGTTTTTCATGAGATAAGTTGATCCATGTCATGAAATGTGGCGATGCGATTTCGGAAAGTATCAAGGTGTACGGTAAGTTACGATAAGCCAGGCTTATTGGGAGCCAGCCGGTTTGTTACAAAGGAAAGAGAACCAAGAAAAGTGAGTTCACACAAAGAAGAGAAAATGACGCAGGTCTTGAGACAAAGTTGAATCAAGGTCAACGTTATCTATCGGTCAGGATTTCAGGTCGAGGTAAGAATAAGGTGCAACGGGCGATCTGCCCCACCACGAAACAAATCGAGCAGGTCACAAGATTCTAGAACGATTTACTAGAGGCCGAAGAGACGGTGAAGATGGACGCTTGGTGGACTATTTTAAAGAATGTCGCTGTTTTTTTCTGAGCCTCGCAGGTATCTTTTGAGTTTTGTCTAGGGCTGTCTAGCTCATGACTGAGTGAACTTCAACATTTTGGCTCCTCATGATGCAAGATGATAAGAATATGATATCCAATTATTTATTGTGACTAACAACCTGTCACTACAAGTAGGAATGTTTGGTATTTATGAAACTTACTCCTTATAGATTGAATAGTTTGTATCCAAGCTTTTGAAAAGTCTGGCTTATTCATAAACAATTTCTAGTCCTTTTCCCACGCAACTCTAGGTTAACCATCCTGCCATCGTATACGAAAAAGGTCCTGCGACCTAAGCAGCACCTGCAGCGTCATTAACCTGGAACGGCCCCGCGCTAGTGAGGATGAGTTTCGCTTTCGGTGGATGGCTGAGCACATCCAATCACCTACCGAATTAGTGACCTTAGCGGCTTCACGTCTTGAAAACCAATTCCCAGTGGCTGTTAGTAGCTGCTAGAGTGGGTCTTGGGGAGCTTTGTTTACTTTCATCCAAAAACAGACTGGACCCCGGTCTCTTGTTTCCTGACCTAAACACAACTTGATAGCCCGGGCCTCTCTTTCTCTTCGCCAAAACATATATCTTCTTACAACTCAAGCCTCGGGCACTTGTCTTTTTTGCATGCCCTTCACGACGCGTTTTGCTCACTAGATGTATCGCAGCCATCAGTCGACATAGCATTGACTTCTTCTAAACCCCTAATCACGACGCACCGTTTTTTAAATACGCGCCGCCGGTGCCATTGCATCCTGGTCTTCCATCATCGTCACAATCCCAAGCTCTCGACAGCTACGCGCCCAAAACGCGTGAGAAGGAGCTATGGAGGTCGACGCCGCTAGCAGATATCGATCCCGTATCCTTAGAGAAATGAAAGCAAACCGCGACAACCCATTCAACTCCCCGCCTTCATCCACCGGTTCTCACGGCACCGTCAGCCCAACCCTGTCCTCCGTCTTCTCCGACCCAGACGGCGAGTCTACGCGTAGACTCCACGAGGACATCGCCCGTGTTACTGCTCCCCGCAACCTACCCGTCAATTGGGAGGCTGCCCACCGCAAGTGGCCCGAGTTCTTTGGCATGCCCAAGACCCACGAGGTACCTGTTTACGACGACAACACTGACACTCGACCTATGAGCGCCGAGTCCAAGGAGAACAAACCTCCTGCTTCTGCCTTCAAATTCACCATTGACGATATCACACAAGACACCTGGCAAGGTTCCAACAGACCGCGTTCTGAGATGCAGCCTCGTGTCGATAACGAATCCGACCTGTCTTCTATCCTCTCCAAGTCTCCTGCGCGAGACCTCCCTCGTCACTCCTGGAGCAAGAACACACGCAACCCCAGCCCTCTGGCTAAAGTTCACACACGAGTTGCATCGGATTCAATGGCTGGACAAAAGCAGCAGCGCCGAGAGTCTCTCGCGGACGCGTTTGACCGCCTTCGTAGTGGGGCACAGAGCCCCGAGATTCAGGAGCAGAACCAGCAAAACAAATCCTCACCGCAGATGTCTTCGGCCAAGTCCAGCTTGACTGCTGTGCCTCCTTCACCCGCCTCAGTAGCTAGTCCCGCCCACAACGAAAGCAACGCGCGCTCCTTCTTCATGCCCGACATCTCTCATCTTGGTGACTTTGTAGATGGGACTCTTCGTTTTAGCGGTTCAATGAGGAACGGTGTTCCCATCTTTGTCAAAAATGGCAGAGTTCATGATCGTTTCGAGAAGCCATCCCTCTCAACTCATGCCGAAGTGGACGAAGTCGAGGTGCCAGAAGATGAAGAGAAGATTTTTGTGTCGATGGATATGATTCGAGACGAAATCATTTCTCTCCAGGAGCACTACGACAAGGTGCATGAATATGCTGAGAACCTACAGCAACAGGTTGAGCGATTAGAAGCTCAGCTTAAATCCCGAAAGTCCCTCGACGACGACTATGCTTCTGCCCGGGCTAACGAGCAATTGATGGCCCAGAAGAATCGTAAGTGTGTTTCTATAATAGTAAAACAAGTAACCAGCTAACTCATGACAGGTCTAGAAGTAGAGGTGTCTACTCTGCAATCGCGCTTAGAACAAGCTTCTCGCAAGATTAGCTTGAACGAGATTGAGAATGACTCTTTGTCTCAAGAGCGAGACCGTGCAGTGAGGAAGTTGCAAGAGGCATGCGAAGATATCAACAAGCTTACTCGTAAGCTGAGCACAAAGCAGAAAGAACTTGAGACGACTCACAGACAGCTCGAATCGACAGAGCAGATTCGTAGCGAGAACGACACTCTGCGACGGGATCTGATGTCCCTCAAGCATGGCCGTGACTCGTTGGAACTCGAGAACAAGTCTCTCTCAGCCGCCAATGATACACTACGAAAGGAGCATGAAACTCTCAAGGAGGAGGTTGAATCTCTACGCACTGACAACAACAATGTTCGACGTGAGCAACAGTCCTTGATCAACGAGAACCGATCGCTACGAACAACCAACAAGGCTTTGATGGATGAGAATGAGGATCTTCGAGAGAACCTTGACGGTGTTCAACATGAGCTTGATGCTGCCAAAGAGGAGGTTGAGGCACTGCAGCACCAGCTCCGGAACGTGTCGCAGGAGAAGTCAACACTCAATGAGGATAACTCAAGCTTGGTACGACACAACGAAAGGTACTTTGAGGAAAACAAAGTCCTGCGACGCGAAAACTCGGGCTTTGAACGAAGCATTCATGACCTTCACGACGAGAACGTGAAGCTTAAGGAGGAGGTGGACTTTCTCAAGCAGCAGTTGGACCACTACCGCCCAGTTCCCAAGGAAGACTTTTCTGCTCGTCTCGATGATGAAACAGAAGAGAACATGACTTCGGCTTTCTTTATTCCTGACATCACCATCAACTCTAACACCAACGACGTTGACACTGCCGAGAACGCCCAGGCCACTGAGACCAAGGAGCTTACCGAGCAGATTGAAGACAGTGTCAGGCTACCTACCATTCCCGATGTCACAGAGGAGGAAACTCGCACACACACCAAGCGTGACAACACTTCTCACAGCGAAACTAGGCAATCGCAGAGCAAGAGCAAGGGTTCCAAGAGTAGCAGTCAACAACAAAAGGTTGCCTTCTCGATCCCTGGAAAGCCTTCAAGGAAGAGCAGCTCCAATGTCGCAAACCAGGGCAGCAAGCGTCGAACCGCTTCCGAGTCAAAGAAGCGAAGCTCTTTGAAGGGCATCGCAACTTATGACATGGATACTGTAGAGGACAACGACGATACTACTGGCCTTCAATCTGTTGAGAACGTTACCCAGGATAACTCAACACAGCTAAGCGTCGTACCAAAGGCGCGCAAGGAGGTCAAGGCCGCAGAGCAGAAGCATTCAACTACTCATAATACTACTGCTCACAGCGAGATGTCACAACATACTCGATCCCAATCACGATCTTCCCACAGACATGTTGTCACCGATACTACGGCTGATAGCATCAAGAGCGTGAGTAAGGATATTTGTCCTGTTCTCTCCAGCGATGCCAAGAGAGTGCTTGACGATCTCTGCGAACACAATTGTCGCAACTGCACCGTCTGCAGCCGCATTACGTCTCATCGTGGCCTGTTCTCTTCCGCTGATATCGCCACCGGAAAGAAGCGCGTTACCGTTCCTCGACCCGTACCCGTCACCGACCGTGACCTGTCGGTAGAGGATCCTACAATGCGTCCGGCCCAGCATCCTGGTCATGCCCTCGCCATGGTTATCAAGGGCCTGGAGGACGAGTCTCACCATCTCCAACTTGAGCTCACCCGTATTCAGGCTCAATACAATGGTCGTGACAAGGCTCTGGGTCGTCGAGAGCGCCTAAGTCTCGCTGAGACCATTCGCTCACTGCTCAAGCGACTCGAGGCGAAGAACGACCAGATCTACAGCCTCTACGATGTCCTTGAGGGTCAGAAGGCCGCCGGCCAGGCCATGTCGGAGGAAGAGATTGAGATGACAGTCCTCAACATCACGGGCATGACAGTCCGCGATGTTACTGGTCACAGCGACCAACTCACGTGGGAGGGTATTCCTGAGCTATAGCAGTTGTCGGCATGATTTGAAGCATTAATGGCGTGCGGAATCTCAGAACAATCATGGAAAGGCGTTTTTGGTTCAGAAATTGGATCCATTGGACCAAGGTTATCGACCATCGCGGGTCAGATGGCATTACTAGGGGAGTTTGGAATTCTTATGGTCAATTGATCGGTGTATTGCGGTTTTTGTACAGATACGACTCGCTAGTCTTTGGCGAGAATGACTATGAAGGCATCTTTCAGTTGAATCACATACATCCCATCCTGTTGCATATTGATTGATCATTGTTTATGGTGAAGTTCAACAGAAAAAGGTAGGTATCCTTGATTCAGATCTCTAGCAAAATATCAAACAATGCCCATCTTTACATACCAGCCTAGAAGAAAAAACAAGTTTTATATCTACTCTTCATCATCCTCATCGTCGCTCTCTGCAACGCCATCCTCACCCTCCATCTCGTCATCATCATCATTCTCGTCTTCACTGTCATCCTCCACTTGCTCTTCCAGATCAGCCTTTTCATCCTTTCGTCTCTTGCGATCGTCCTCTCTCCTCGCCTCCTCGAGCAGCTTGGCACGCTCGGCGCGAGCCTTCCGCTGTCCCAGAACGTAAGCTCCCAGAGGTGTCTTGGCGATGTCGAAATCACGCAGGAAGGCCTCGACTTGGGTGCGGTCCTTGGGGGCGAACTCGACCTTTGCGCGACGCTCCTCGATGAACTTGCCGTTGGCCTCGAGCTTCTGGACGAGAAGGATGAGCTGACCGGCGAGCTTGGCGTTCTTGTTGCCCTGGGTCTTGTTGCGTGCTTGCTTGAGCCAGCGCTTGAGCTGGATGATGACGGGGAGGGCGAGCTCTGGGAAGGAGATGGAGGTGGCCCAGAGGAGGAAGTACTCGCCCAGAAGCTCAACGAGCTGTTCACCGACGCCATCCTGGAAAACGCGGGTGCGAAGGTAGGACTTGGGCGCCTTGTATGATGTGGCAAAGTCAAAGGGCTTCAGGGAGGCAGCCTTGGGGGCTTTCTTCATCTCGGCCGTGGTGAGGACCTCGAGGAGAGGAGAGGCTAGAGGGATGAAAGTGCCTGTGGCGCGTGAGATTCGGAGAAGAGAGCGAATGAGATGGAAGCGAAAGGGGAAGTAGACGGCGGTGGGGATGAGACGCATGGCTCCGAGGGTGACTTGGACGAGAGGGTAGATGAGGAGCTTGAGCTGGCTCTCCTTTCCTGCCTCGGCCTCCTTCATGGGACTGCAGTGCTCGGCGAGGACACAGGACCAGAAGTCGAGCGAGTGCGTGTACTGCCAGTTGTAGACAATGCGGAAGGCGTCGTTCTTGTTGTGCACGATGCTGTTGCGTAGGTGAATGGCGAGCTGTCGGATGAAGGAGAAGGCTGTTGTGTAGCCGACAGCCTGATCGATGCCCCAGAGCTCAGCGGCAGAGTTCTTCATGAGATTGATGCCCTGAACAGTGTTGGCGTTTGTGACACGGCAGCCCTGGATAAGACCTTGGTAAACGGCCTTGAGAACGGTCTCACGAATACCCTTGTCGCCGATAACGACGAGGCGTCGCAGGACGAGGAATGCTGTGATCTTTGTCGTCTCGGAACTGGCAGGTTGAGCCCAGAAGTTGACGACAGACTTAGCAAGAGCCTTGACGAGCTTCTTGAAGGAGAGGAGGTAGGGGAGGATGGGTGTGATGGATGAGAGGGTGAGCTTAAGGGTCTTGTCGTCGGATAGAGTACCGAGGAGGTGCATGATTGACGACGTGTACGTCTTAAGCAGTAAAGACAGCGTGTGAAACTTTCTTGACTCAGTCTGGACGTGGACTCTGCCAGAGGATGACTCCTTGACGGGAAGATGGTAGTTCATAACCGTGGGGATCTCCTTGAGCGCAAGGAGCAGGATATCGTTGAAGACCTCGGGGCTGTTGATAACGTATCGCTGCTGCGACTCTTCGTCGTCGTCGTCGTTCAAGTGTGCTGCGCAACGGAACGCTAGAACAACCTGTCGAGCCGCTCGCAGAGAGTTCTTCTCAGCCATAGCCTTCTTCCATGAAGCCACAAGCTCACGGGTCAACTCGTTTCCTCGTGCGGCCGGCTCAGCCTTAGCCTCCTTCTCCTTCTTCCGCTTCTTCTTGGGCTGCTCCTCTTCTTGTTCTGACTCGTCTTCACCGCTGAGCGCATCCACCTCTGCCAAATCAGCATTGTCGTCAAAATCGAGAGCCTCTGGGTCGTTCTCCTTGAGGAACTTGTAGAATTCGGGGTCCTTCTCGGCGAGCTCGTCCATGGTCCGCTTGCTCATACCAACACCGTCCTCACCGTCATCATCATTGTCGTCGCTGTCGCTCACATCGGGCTGCGCACCGATTGCGCCGTCAGACTCGCTGGCTTCGTTCTCCTCGGCGGCGCGGCCATCCCTCTTGCGCTTTCCAAGCTTGCCAGCCTTCTTATCCTTGCTTTCGATAATGTCGTCAAATCCACCAGAGAAAAAGTCGTCGACGCTCATGTCGTTGATCTTCTTGCCCTTGACGCTAGGCTTCTTGGCCTCGCCATCCTTTTCATCCTTGGAGCCATGGTAAAACTCTGCATCCTTCGTTTTTCGGGCCTTCTTCTTGTCCTGGAGCTGATGGCGCTGCTTGATTTTGGCGCCCGCTTTTCGCTTGTCGAGAACACCTGTGAGATGTCTCTTCTCGAACTTCTTAGTCGCCTTGAGGTTCTTCTTGCCAGGCGCCATCTTGAATATTGTGAAGCGCCTCGTCTGGCGAAGAATTGAAGTTTTTTCGAGTATGGGTAGTTTTGTTTGCTCAAGTTTTGGAAGGGTCTCGTAGACGCTCCTTCCCAAACCAAAATTTTTGCGGCCGCCTTATCGATAACGGAAGGCGGATGAAAACGACAGGCGGTGTCGTGATTCTGCCGCACCCCTACGTAACTTGTCCCGCAGCTATCCCACCTCAAGTTTGAGTGCGGCGCATCACTTCACTTACTTACCTTTTAAAACTGGTCAGGCCAATGCCTCTTTCATAATGATCCCAAGACAAGGCTATGCGCCCACTCCACATAGCTATGTTCCCAATACGAGTCTTTCTGCAAGCATAAATCTCGACGAGGTATACTTCCTAACTACTGCTGAATTGTCCCGTGATCGTAGCTAACCGCCGAGCCTAGGAAGTCAAGCTCACAAATAGCCGTGCCGAGCGCGACCTCCAAGAATCCCTCGCCGAGTTGTTCAGTATCATCATTACCCTCGACGAACTCGAAAAGGCTTTTCTCAAGGATGCCGTTCCTGAAGCAGAGTATACAGAGATCTGCGAGCGATCGCTGAGGCAGTATAAGGCGCTGCTGGCTGACGAAACAATTGCCAAGGAGTTTGGAGACTTGGAGGAGTTCAAGGCAAAGTGGGATGTATGAGATCTCTCCAGGTTCTGAGGAACATAGGCAATCGATTCCTAACAAATGTATAGCTCGAAGCCCCTCGCGCAACCGAGCGCATTCGTGTCGGTATGCCCTCTACAACCATCGACCGAGCCCCCTCTGCGCAAACTCCCGCTCCCGCCGCAGCCAACAACACCAGCGGTGTTCTCATCCTTGAGGCCACCCAAGAATTCATCACCTTCCTCGATGCCGTTAAGCTGGGTCTGCTTTCCAAGGATCAGCTGCACCCGCTCCTCTCAGACGTAATTCAATCGGTAAACCGTGTCACGGACAAGGACTTTGAGAACCGCGGCAAGATCGTGCAATGGCTCATCACGCTTAACCAGATGAAGGCGACCGACGAGCTGAGCGAGCAACAGGCGCGTGAGTTGGAAATGGATATTCAGCAGGCGTACCAGGGATTTAGAAGGACGTTGACATGAGAAGCTGTGATACAACGATTGGTACAAGTTTGATGTCTTGAGAGCGAAGATGATGCTTGCGCCAATATCCGCATGGCTATTAGAAGTGGTGATCCTTTTTGTGTATACCCACAACCTTCATGTCCATAATTACTTGGAATAAATTACACCAGGAACGTCCAGAAGCTGGGATAGACAAACTCCGACTCGAAGATCCTCCTGACCTGCTCCAGCACAAACCTCTCGACCTTGCCCACGTTCTTCAAGCTTTGCTTACCGCCGACCCGTTCTCCAATCTCACTCTCCACGCGTATCTCTTGAAGAAGCCCTCCGAATTTCGGTGTGTGATGCTCATGCTTTGCATCTCCTGTAGAACCGCTTGAATCCTCTTCGTTGCTGTCATCAGGACCAACAGCCGCAAGCGCATCATCTGGTCCGAGGAAGCAGAAATGCACACGCTTGCGGATGTTCGCTAACACGCCCACGCCGTCAAAGGTCAGGCCCGTAATGTTGAGCTTGAGGGGGATGCCAACGAAGCTGGGCATGGGATAGTCAAGTAAGATCTCCGCCGTGAGGTTTAAGCGTATGTCGCCGTTGTAGCGGATTCTGAAGACAGCCTGCACATCCTCCACGCGGGGCTCTCTCGGCCGTCGCCCATCGCCTGTCCCTTCCTCTCCCTCCTCTTCATCATCGTCGTCGACAATTGCTGAGCCGCCAAGATGTGTATCCCTAGTTGGTGGCCTTGAGGCCTCCACTGACGTAGGCGCAAGAGTAGACACGCTTCCCTTCTCGCGCAGGCTCTGCAGCGGATCGAGGCTGGATTTGAAATTATCTAAAGAGACGATGCTGCTCTGCGACAGATTCCGGGTGTGACTTGGAGCTCCCCATTCGCGCGCCGGTGTTCCTGGGGCACTCATCCAGTTGGTGTGATGCGCACTTGCGACGGCTGCCAACGGCGTGTGTGTGCCTGTACCGAGATGGCTCTGAAAGTAGCCCAACCCTGATCCTCCTAGGATTCCTGGTGTAGATGTTCCCAAGAATGGGCTTCCCAAATCATGGCCCATCATCTCATTCCTTAACACCTCGCTTCTTAAACCGCCAGCTCCTCTCCTCGATGGCCCTCCCCACGGCGAAGGCCCCGGCCTCATCCTTGAAGGCTCCGGAGGAGGTGGCGGCGGCGATGCTTCCTCTTCGCTGTCTTCCTCGTCGTCATCCAAGTCTTCTTCGTAGAAGTCCGGTAGAGGATCTGTAATGTCCTTGAGCTCAAGCCGTGGAGGGATAGTACCAAAGTCGAAACCGTGGACTGTTACTGAGCGAATGAATTTTGGTAGTGGAACTGTCTGGAATTTGTCGTGGACAAACTCCCTGATGCGCTCGGCTAGGGCGTCGCCATCAGGGCCGCTTGTGAGCGTCTCCCAGTTCAATTCAATCGACATTTACGTTTTGCTCTCCTCGTTGTTGTCGACATTAAGATTGAATACGTACAGGTTGCGAGAAGTTTTGCGAGAAGTGGATGAGATGATGTATGAGAGGTTCAATACTTGATGTGGCAGGTTTCAGTGGCTTGTGGGCGCTGTAGGCCTGCGATGACGCTCTGAAGCGTCGGGCCGTCTCAACAGTCTTGGCGCTCAAACACAGTAAACAGAACGCTTGCGCTGCTAAGCTGCATAGAATTATAGCAGCCGAGTATCTGTTAATGTATATATTAATTGTATATACGTTTCATAGCACTCTCTGTAAGTAAACGAGCCTGTGCTGCCTTGAAAGAATGCAGTCGTAAATGCCCCCGTAACGACGCTGATGCTTGCCGGTATGTATAAAAAAATGCAACCGTTTAACGTTTACAATGGCCGTCATGAAATACACGCCGTTTTCTTCGCTCGAGCTCTTCCCTTCTTTCTCATAAACAGGCACCCTATGCACTCCTCAGCGAAGCATCTCGGGCTCCTCGAACCTAGCGCGCCCATAGTAATGCGGATACTGAGGATTGTTGAACAGATGCCAGCAGTTGGGCGCCTGCAAGATGTATCTGCTCACTAGTTAGCATACGAACAGTGGCGACGAGCATAGTAAGTATATACCTTGCCATGGCCTCTCGGAAACGAGACTTGTATTCCTTTGGACTCGTGACAGTAGGCCGGTTGCGACCTCCACCTGCAAATCCACGATCTTTGATCCAACTCTCGAGCTTCTTGTCCCATGTGTACGTGCGAATACAGTCAATGATGCCAACCACAAGTTCTTTGCGAGCTTCGTCGACGGCAATCATGAGTGAATAGTCCATCACGTTTTGCCTTGCCAAGAACAATGTGTCATTCCATACGGAAGCGCGGAGTAGCTTCTTTGAATGCTCTCTTGCAAAAAGGGGCGACTCATAAATATACTCGACCATGTTCTCGTCGAGTAGAACCTCGTTCTGCTCTCCAGTCGACTGAATCTTGCGGTTGCGCATGGAGCCCTTGAGATCGAAGATTCTGGTCGCTGAGCGATCGTAGAAGAGATTCTCGGTGATTAGAAGATCCAGCTTGATATCAGTTCCCGTGACAGGATTCTTGATGAAGACCTGGAAGAAGCCCAACATCTTTGCAATCACAGATGGGAGGTCGTGGAATAATGCTTCCGCCATAATATTGAAATAGCCAGGCGCAAATCGCAAGAAAGCTGACGTCTCGATGGGCGAAAGAGACTGATTGTTTGTTAGCTCACGAACAGACGAGCAACAAGTCATTGAGACAAGACTTACCTTTAGAACGAGCCGATCATCCAATGTCTTCAAGAAAACAGATTTGGTCTTGCCACCCTTGGAATCCCACTTCAGGCACCGTGACAGCGACTCGACAATGCGTTCTGCAACGCCGCACTTCCTCCTGAGAGCATCAAACTGCTCTGCATAGAATATCTTACAGGTCATCGTCGCAGTGCCTTCCCGGAATTGATACTTGAGATGTGTTCCTGTGACACGGAGAAGACTCTTTTCCAACTCTGTCTCGGACACCATCCAGTCGGTGCCATCCGAAGGGAGAGACTTGGGCTCTCCGTCCCCGCCACTCTCGACCTCGCGTTGCATAACCTCCTGTGCTTCTCGTCGAATATTGGCCAGCTTGCCTTTGTAGTCTTCGCTGTTGAGAGCGAGCGCAATTACCGAGCTAGGCTCGTCTTCCCGTACGATGATATCTGAATCAACAAAGATATGGTCGCTAGGGTTGACGGGGTATTCAAGTGGATGCCAACCGCTTGCACCCCGTTCAGCCCAGAAGTTGGTGAGATATTTCATCAGGCTGGTCTTCTGATGTTTGGGCAGCTCCAGAGGAATTTCACTTGCGTCTACCGAATCGGCAATCTCCTTGATATCGTGCAGGTACTCGTCAGGTACCGAGTGTTCGAGATCAGTACCTCTGTCATCATCGTCCGAGAATGTCTGGCTGGTGTTTGCGATGGTGTTGTCATCGTTCTCCTCCTTTTCTAACTTTATAATCTTCTCCCCCTTTTCTTCATTCTCGTCCTTGTCCTGGCGATCTTCAAGCTGTTCTTCTTCTTCAGGCTTTTGGCTCTGCTCCCCGTATTGTTGTTCCTCTAAGCTAGCAGGCGGCTCTGCAGGAGTCGGTGGTTCAGTGATAGGCCCTTGCTTTTGCTGCGAATCAGACTTTCGCGAAACAATGCTGCCAGCCCGTTTGCTAGCTTCACGTTCAGCTACACTTTCCGTTGGAGGGCTTGGCTCCTCGAAAGCCTCATTCACATCGTCATAGACCTCGACAATAGCTTTGGTAGTGGTCCTGGGTAGCATGGCTCGAGGTTGGCGCATGCTCGCAGCACGCTTCTTGCGGTCTCGAATGCGCTCCTTTTCAAATTCGCGACTAAGCTGCTCAAAATGTCTTGCCAGGGTCGAGACCTTTGACTCTCTCTTCTTATGAACGAATCGCGGAATTCCTGAAGCGGTTGCTTTGCCCCTGTCTTTCAGGTTTCTCAGGCCTAAGCGATCTGAGAGCTTCTTATCCACTCTGATCGACCCTTCGGATGTTGTTGTCTCAGACCCTGCGCAGTCTGGGGGATTTGTTTTGGATTCCTTGACGCCGAGGCCTTTACCAATCCCTGACTGCGTTCTAGGCAATGCACGAATGGGATGGGAGGTCGCCCTCACCATAGGAGGCGAAACCGCTTGTCCAGATTTTCGAGAGGGGCCTCGTTCGATAGTAGTAGCGTGAGTTGCAACTGCGTTACTGGGCTGACCTGTTTGATACGCTTGTTCACGTCGCATTTGATCAACCCTTTCTGTCAAAGACGGCGCAGGCGAAGGCAAGACTGCAAGAGGCGATGGGGGTGCCTCGGCAGGATTAGTAGAAGTCGCATCGACGGTCGTATCAGATGCCTTTGGTGTCTGTTCGGGATCGGGCACGGGCATGTCTTGATTATCCTGGGCTCTCAGTGTCTCTTCAGGCTGGGAAAACTCAGGTGGAGTATGAGATGTTGTCGGCGTGCAAGCTAAGTCCAACGGTTCCACTCGTTCAATGACCCCTTCAGCAGGAATCTCAACCTTTCCATCCTCATCAGGAACGTCTTTGTCATCGACAGGTTTTGATGAAGCGACACTAGCCTCCATGCTGGTGTTGTCAGTGTAATCCGTAGGTTGAGTGCTCTTCCCTTCTTCTTCTGTGAAGGTCTGAGACGGTCGCTCGTCGCTATCAACAGTTGACGGTGTGCCGTCGTTCGACGCGAGTGACTCCTTCGACTCGTTGTCTGTGAACATCTTCTTCAACTGCATGATCGTCAATTGACGCATATCCTTATCACTCAGGAAGTCGGATTCGAATTTGGCAAATGCTTGATCCCACTCGCCAGCTTTCTCGAGCATCTCTCGAACGATACTGTTAAAGGGCACCACCTCATAGTACTTGGAATTGACATAGATGTCTTGTAGCCTTCTCACAATACTCGGTTGATCTTCTTTAGCTTTGGCTGTCAAACGGTCAACTTCAGACTTGCACAGGTCTGCTTTGTCAGGCAAGACACTGTCGATTCTGATGCACGTAAGTCTTGATCTGACCGAAGTCATGAATTTGGCCCATCTGTCCTCCATTTTGGCAAAGATCTCATTCTTGAGTTTCAGATCGTTAGTCACCTTCCAGGTGATTCTTGCTCGGGGCACAACGATCTCTAACAGATCGATAGGGTCCCAATGAATGCGGATTCGTGCGTCTTGAAGACTAAAGTATCGGACGTGGTCTCGGTGGTGGTCATGAGGGCAATCGTGCATATCCTTCATCTTCAATCCACGTCCCCAGAAGAGTAGTTCCAAATATTTGCCAAAC
This sequence comes from Fusarium continuum, assembly GCA_013184455.1. NCBI lineage: Eukaryota > Fungi > Ascomycota > Sordariomycetes > Hypocreales > Nectriaceae > Fusarium > Fusarium continuum. The sequence continues at coordinate 41,866 of JABCKB010000271.1, forward strand.
GAGTATTTGAAGGTAGCTTCGGACATGGCCCTTTCTTCAGTATCTTTTTTGCAAATCTTACAGTAAGTCCACATTGTGATACTATCAAAGTCAGGGGGAGCAGAATTATTTGACACATTTTCAACGAAAACCGTGATTCGAGACTGGTCATGCACATAGGTTCGGTGGTGTTCTAGCATCCTGCGCTCGCAGCCATTGGAAGTACAGACTTGGTTCATGGTGTATGCAAGATCTTCGATGTATTGTCCCAACGTGCAATCAGGGTCCATACCAGTGTCAATATGCTGCTCATCATAGAAATTGATGGCCACCAAAGATGGTTCGGTGCAAGGGATTTTTGTCTCGGTGCATATAACAGAATAGAGAACAACAATGTTTTGGTGAGAGTATGGGTCGAACAGGTCGAGGTTGCCCTGGATGTACGTCTCCCATTGACGTGTTTGCGTTTGATAATTGTACAGGGCCTTATCGTACTCGGCATCGTGAACAGCGCGTAAAATCTCCATGATCTGCCGTGGTGCCTTTTGTCCGATTGCTTCAACCATTTCGGGCTTGATAAGTTGGAACCGCGGAGGGTCTGCTTTCTCTGGGTCACCCTTCTCTTCGTAATAGTCGTGATCACGGAGCCTGCGCAGGTAGAGCAATCTCCTCTCCTGCTCGCGTGCCTTCATTAGAAGATAAGGTTGTGTGAACTTGACATATGGCGATGCGGAGAGAATCTTGGTTTCATACTTGGACACCATGTCACTGTAATAAGTCGGCATAGGAACATCATCTGGGACCTGACTTGTTTGATCCTGGACAACAGGATCGGGCGGTTCCTGGAGGGACATTAAACGTGTACGTTCGTTGGTCAGTGGGCCCGACTGGTTCAGAGAGCCCGTGTCGTCAGTTTCGGCAATACTAGAGCTGTCTACTGTGGTTTGAGAGGGCTGTTCGCTTTCGCCAGGAGGGTGATTGACCACAACAGCTGGGCCGTCCCTCGAGTGGTCGATGCTGTTGACACTTAAAGATCTGATGCTATCGCCTGGAAGGTGCAGAGAGTTTGTCATAGAATCTCCACCTTCCGGAAGTTCAATAGACTCATCCCTTAGAAGGCTAGACTCAAGCTTCAGGTTGTAGACAACATAGACCATGAACTCCATGATGTGCTTCACCTGTGAGAGCACCATGCTGTTGGCGCCTCGCAGGGCGATCGTGCAGCCAAGCTCAGGCGTGCAGCCGGATAAGAAGATATATGACTTTTTGCGGCCTGGGTAGTCATTGTTCACAAATGTCCTGACCTCGAAGCTTGCGCATCGTCCAATCTGAACTGGCAAAGCAAGCATGTCAAGAGAAGAGATGATGTCTGTCTCAGCACACCGCGCAACTGCCTCAATGACTGTGTGCTTAACATTGTAAGCCACTGAGATGTTTGCATCGGAAAGATATTGCAAAGCCACCCCAGAGATGCTTTTCTCGGCAAGAAGCACCTGTGGCCGGAGATTCGTGATTCTCTGGACCACAACTCGTAGAAACTCTTTTTCTTGCTCGATGACGGGTTGCAAGCTCATAAAATGCTGTTGGTGCCGCTGGTATTCAATGGGAAATGTGACAAGCATTACTCGTGGATTGGTAATCCTGCGTGGCATGCTTTTTAGTGCCAGGTTCTTGGTGAAGACTACACCTGAAATGTAGGCTGTGTCACCAGGCCTGCCCCCAGGGATTCTCTTCAACTTGACATAATGTCGAATATCCATATCTTCTCCTTTTGCAACATCTGGATCTACATCGTCTGTTGCCCGTAAGAGAATTGGAACCAGAGCCTTTTGCCAAGCGGGTGGGTTTGAGATCTCCGCGTCGTCGAGCAGTTGATGGAGAAGCTTGTCGACATGCCTCAGACTGGACGAATTGAGCTCGACTTTGGGGGCCTTCTTGTGCTGTAAAGAATCGCTTCGTGTGATTTGATTCGCACTTTGATGGGGCGTATCCAAAGCGAAAAGCATTTCAGACGACTGCGAGGGTCCCTTGTAAACAGCGGACTTCGGGCGCGGCGATGGCAAGTGATGCATGCTGCCACTGACATTGCTAGTGTTTCGTCGCCTTGGTGGCCGACGATATGCACCCAGACTGCTAGGTAGCTCGTCGATTCCACTTCTGCTCGCAAAGCTCATGCCGCTAATGCTCTTCTCGCCTGCCCTATGGCGATATTTTCTGTTGGCATTTACGTATGGTGTGAGCTCTGACTTGTCGTCACCAAGACTTCCTGGTTGTAAATCGCCTGTCATCGTTGCGAAAAGACTCATCTGTTCATCTTCGCTCGACTCGTCAGACATGTAGTCGGCCAGCTCCGGATCAATGATGTTATCGTCGTGAAAGGCGGGAAACTTTGGCTTCTTAGTACTCTCATCGTCAATTCCACGTCGAAAGGGTGCCCGCTCTTCGGGTGCAGGTTTGAATCTGCCCAAAAAGCCGCTATGCTTGGAATGATGTCGTTTGTGACCGGCAGATGAGTGTGGCCGTCCACTCAACGATTTGAGGGACCGCGAAGAGCCGGGTCTGCTTAGTTGCGGCGCATCAATCTCTAGAATGGCGGCAGTACGAGACTCTCCAAGACGGCGCGTTGCAGGGATAGCCATCATTGGTGTTGTCACAGGTCTCGACACCGGTCTTGAGTCTTCTGATCCCTCCGAAGCAACCCCTGATTCAGCATCTCTAGGCTTGGACTGGCTCGCGTTGCTGAGAGTTTTTGCGTGATTTGAACCGAAGAACCTTGGCATAAATGATTGCTCGTCTCCAGAATCTTCTGAGCCACTCCCATCAAAACGCCTGGTGATGACCTCGAGACATCGTTTGCAAACTCGTAATGAGCCTTGCACACCGAATTTTTCTCCAGATATGACCGTAGTACACTTTGAATCAAAGATACAACCACAGGTTCGGCAATGGTGCTTTCTCCTGAATGCGCTGAATGGCGTCTGGCAGAGGAAACATTCCTTGACAGTATCATCTTTCATCCAAAATTCCTTATTCAAAACCTGTTTTCGCATCCGGGTGAGTTGTGCATTCACCTGCTCGGAGGCCTCTTCATTGCTCGTAACAGTGCCGGGTATTCTGAGGTCGCCTGAAGCCATCTTTTGGGGTTTTGGATTATGAGAGAAAGATTCATGGCATACGGAATCATGGGCAGAGGTGCTGACGTGGGTAGGCTCTGCAGTTCCTCTGTCCAAAGAGGAATCCCTTGAGTTTTGACCACCAGGGGATCTTGATCGGCTAATCCGGTCGATGACGGCGGGTTTTCTTCTTACACTATCGGGTGATAGCAAAGATGAGGTGATAGAAGGGCTGCGAATGCCCCGGGTCTGTAGTGAGGGTGTGCGATGATGTGTGCTTCTAGGACTTGTTGGACTCTTGAGACTTTCTTCGATACTTGAAGCGTCGTCCCGCTTAGACCTAGGCGGAAGTTTGCCGTCTTTCAGATCATATAAACTGGCTGATGAATCGGCTGTTGATAGATGCGCTTGTAAATCAGCTCTGCTGCTGATGCTTTTTCGACTCGAACTAACACCACTGCTATCCTCGGTACGAAGGGTAGTATGACTCGGATCCCTATGTACCGTAACGGGAGCGATCGTAGGGTCGGCAGCGATAGAGCTTGGGGCCTTTTTGGAAAAGCTTTGACGGTTTGTAGGGTTAGATTTTTGATTGGACATAAGGCTAATACTTGACGGTTTAGACGACTGAAGTGTTTGCGGTCGGGGCTCGATACTGCCGCCGCTGACATGCGTCGAGGCTCCATCGTTTGGAAGAACTTGTGATGAGGTAGTGGACAAAGAGGCGCCCGTATCAACTCGACTGAGCGAGCTGATAGAGGCCTTCGAGCCATGGTTTGCGACAAGCGAAGTTCTCTTCGATGATGGCTCTGATTTCTCCCCGGGGATTTGTTCTTGGGGTGGTTTTGAGGAGCCTCCAGCACCCACAGCTTCCCTCAGTCGACTGTAGAGACCGCTGAATCCTTGCTGGACCAAATCACCCGCTATTCCTTTGTTTTCCGAGGTTGGTGCCGCGGTCGGAGGCGGTGCGAAATCGTTGAAGGTAGTCAGAGAGTCAGACTGGCTTGCAGTGGTGTGGATCTTATCAAGTGTATGGGCAAGTTGCCCTGTAGCAATCGAGTTGATAGAATCGCGGCGGTTTTGGACGGGAGAACTCCCCGACGCCGTAGACCCCGATCTAGGGCGCGACATGTTGATGTTGTTTTGGTCTCGAAATTCGACCCCAACGGTGCTGACAGATGAGAATCAAGAACGACTTGGAGAGGATAAAGTTGCAGGTCGGTATGTGGATGCCCAGCGATCGTCAACAGCAAGGCCCTAAGAGTCTAAGGCTCAATACATGTGACGTTTGTCCCCTTCAAGCCGCTCAAGCAAACGCGGCAGCCACAGAGCGAGTTCGAGATATCAACAGCATGATGAGGTCGCGGACGTTTGAAGGTAAGTAAGCAGGTCGTCGAAAGATGGAGAAGCGGCGAGCGGAGGAGTCGATCTTCAGGGTTCGCTGATCGGTGAAGGTGCTGTGGGCGGACGAGACCACAAGAAAGGCTGGGGTCTTTGGCAAGACGGGATGGCGCGGGCTAGTTTAGACAGTTAGACAGTTTAAGAGACAACAGGCAAAATGACGAAAAGACATCAGCAGTGTGTTGGCGCAGAAGGGTATGCCGTTCCGCACAGCTAATCACGGCTGTGCGTCGTGAAGATCCAAGGTCGAGAACGAGCACTGGACATCCGGGATGGATGCGTGATGGCGTCAGACCCTTGCGAGGCAGCAGCGGGCAACTGCTAACAGCTGGGTAGCCGGTACATGTGAGCGAAACGGCACTTGTTACTTTTTTAAGTATTGCAAATATTAGCAATTGCCAGCTCGGTCTCGTGGACTTGCTAAAGAGATAGTCATAAGCCATCTAGCATATTCTGCAATATTATCCATGGCTCGCTTCCTTGCCGAGTGAACCAAGTACACCCACCTGTAAGAAACTGCACAATGAAGGTCTGCACAGGCATACGCAAAAGCACCCTCAAGTACCGATTACTTAGCGCAGATCGAGCACGAGCCACCCTCCTGCGACACATCACCAAAAGAACCCCGCAGATTTATGCACGGCCCAAAATTACCCGTCGCGTCGCGCTGCGTTTCATTTCGATTCGCTACAACCATCACTTCCCTTCAGTGTCACTACGTGAAAGGCCGCTCTACAACAACATCTCCCTACCTGCATGAGAGTCATCTGCGTACACACTTTGCACGTTTAGAAAGGCGATCCTCGCCGCCATCATCCCGTCGATCACTTCGCTCCGTCGCACAAACCGATCATCGAGCACCACCACCACAGCCCATGTAACGCCCATCGTGACTGGGCGCAGGACAGACTGTTGGTCCAATGTCTTCCGTTTCGTCGCCTTCGCGGGAGTTCACGGATCTGTTTAGCCGACGTCGCGTTACCAATATCCCCTCAGATCAGAGGGATTTGCTGGAAAGACCCGACTCTTGGGCGGTGGACCTGAAGAACCAACCTCACGGTCTGGTGCATATTCCAGGCCACGTCTTAGAAAGCGTCAAGGCAGCTCATATTGCTCGGAAAGCAATCTCTTATGAAGATACGCCACGGTCAAAGAAACGGAGCCGCAGTCCTGTAGCATCGTCAAGCAGCAAGCTCATACGAAATGGCACTGCAAAGACACCCAAGCACGAATTTGAGCAACCGCCTGGCTCTTCCCCTGGTTCGTCCCCTGGAACAGAAATTCCCTGGAGCCTAAGCCCAGATCATGACCGCGTCAAAAAGTCCAAAGTCGTCACAGTAGCTGCCGGGCCAAACACTCAATCATCCATCGTCCACGAAACTCCAAAGACGGGTTCTGCAGGCCTCCCCCTACAACGACCATCTATACCATCGGCAGAGAACCCACCTTTGTCTGAGGAACCTGAAGATGACCTAGAAACGAGGATACCGGATCCCCAGCCTAATCTCGGTGCTCCTATTAATCGAACCGCAGTGCGCTCCAACCCGATTGTTCAATCACCGTTTTCGACAAACCGGACCATGGCTACGCCTCCATGCGCGCAGCCGAGCAACCCCACCCAGACAGTGGTTCCAGATACTGTCGTTATGAATAAAGAAACTATTGCAGAGAACCGAAGTCCGGATAAGGCCGATTTTCAACATCGGCTTCTATTCAAACCTATCCCTATTAACGACGTGGGTAGGAAGAGGAAGAAAAGTTGTAACGAGAAAGAGCGTCTTCCACCCACTATAATGCCGCCGGCGGTAATCGATAGCTCGATACCGACATCATCCGATTCTTTCATTCCCAATACGTACAACGTACCTACGACTCAGGACTCTATCAGAGAATCTATCGAAGAGAACGAAGAAGACGAGATGGCTGATACCGTCGAGGAGGTTGTACCATCAACCAACGATCAAGAAATGGCTGTGGAGTATGCTTCTAAACATCAAGTGGAATCTGGCATTCCATTTGAAGCCTCTGATACGGTCAAGGGATTCACGAGCAAGGCCATGCTACCCGCACAACAACCGACCACTCCCTCACAGGTAGATCAACCGAAAGCGACATCAACGTCAAATTCCCATAAACGTATAAGCAGCCAGAAAGTGGCTAGAAAGTCGTCGCCTTTACTCATTGAGCCAGGGGCTCCTATAGAGCCATACGAGGCCTTCGTGCGCCATTATCCAGCGTATGCCGGAGACGATGGTGGTCGAAAGCTACCAGGCAGCAAATTGAACTTCATTACTGCGTGTGTATACCTCAACTACCTCCGCCCAAGACGCTTCCTTCGAGACTGTCTGTATGATGATTTTATCCGAGCTTTCCCTTGTTATTATAAGGAATACGTGGATCGCGCCGGCAGATCAGCCACGGTCGCAATTGACTGGTTTAACAAGCTGAAAGGTCCTCCAGCCTTTGATAAATACTTGGTGCATAGGGGCAACCTGAGCCATATTCTCAGGTCATACCCTGAGGAATTCGCCAAAGCGAATGAGATGATTTATTCAAAGAAAGATGGGGACGAGCTCAGCATCTACACAAGCTCAGAAGACGAGGGTGAGTTGGAGGGTCATGGTCCTTCAAGCTCGGTTTCTAGACTATCGCACCACTCGTCGAACAGTCGCATGAAGTCACCGCAGCCAATTGCGACTATTGAGAACGACGTAGACATCGACCTCCCTGAAATTTCGCCCGCGCCACTATCGAATTCCCATAGGTGGAAGCCGTCGACGCCCTACAGGGAGCTGGAAGTGATATCAAAGCCTACGCCACCAGAGTCAGCCCCATCCTCTTCTTCCAGACCCCGCAAGATCTTATCACAAGCGCGTCCACCCCAGTCTTCACGAGCCCACGAGATCTTGACCCAGGCTCCGCCGCCGCCATCGCCCAAGATTCCGCAAACATCGATGTTACCACCGTCTACTTTTGCAACTTCAGCAGTAAAGCCACGAGCTCCCCGACCGTCACAGTACCTAAGCAAGATTTCCTCGAGCAGCCTGAGCAGCTCGACACCAGTTGGCCGTTCTAAAGAGGACCTCGCGAAGCTCCGAGAACACTTTAGGAGGGGTATGTCGTCCAAGAATGGAGTGAATGGGGTGAGCTCGAGGGGTATGCGAAGCAGCAGCGGTCGAAGAGAGTAAGAATACTGCATAGTCAAAATGCTGATTTTGGACAAGCGATGAAGCGTGATTGATATTGGTGGTTGGGAAAATTGAGGCCAGGCGTCTGTGTTTTGTAACTGATACCCGGGAAGTTGTTGTCCGAAGCTACCTGGTGTTTATTAGCGAGCATACGCCATTCAAGACATTTGTCATATTGTAGAACGCGACGTTTCCGGTCGTGAAAAAGCTTCATAGCAATTCAAAGAGATCAAGATCGGTGGCGGAAAGAACTGTCTATTGTGCGTGGGCAACATGTCTATGGTAAGCTAGCTGGTTCGACTGGGAACCTGGCTTGGTTAAAGACTGGCAGCATGGCGATGATGCAGAAGATGGAGTACTAGAAGAGTTTCTGAGGTCAAGTTGCCTTTCTTAGTCGAGAAACTCAATCTCCATCATCCCGTAAACAAGATTATTTTCGCCTGCCAGTCGTCATCTCATCCACGGGGTATCATACAATTTTCTTTTTTAGTCCCAATCTTTCTCTCCGTGGCACGACTACTCGCTGCCCATCTCGACGTGGTCTTTCGCCTTGTCCCACTGGTTGTCTGAGAGTAATCCGGTTGAAGCCTTGTGGTCGTTATCCTGTCATTAGCGGTCATTATGTTCGTTTTTCTGTTGGAAGTTCAAGGTTCACTCGGACTCCGCTTCAGCTCGGGCGGCTCGGGCGGCAGCTTCGTCTTCCTTTTTCTTCCTTTGGCGCGCCTCCTCCTCAGGAGTCATGGTGCGCAGCTGAAGAGCGTGGATGCCGTTCTCCTGGGCCATCTCGTCGCGGAGAAGGGCGTAGACCATGCGGTGACGGGCAGGCTGCATCTTGGAGTTAAACGCATCTGAGGTGATGACCACGCTGTCACATGTCAGTATGCATGTAGGTAACGCTCAGGTAGAGAGGTAGATCCAAGGCTGGGGTAGTTGTGGTGTGAGTCTGGGCTACAAGACTGCATGACAAGAGTGTCACGCGGGTTAGGGTGAGATGAGATGAGACGATATGATTCCAAAGCGAGATGCAAGGTTGTACAAACTCGGCTGAAAGGTGACAAAGAGCGCAATTCTTACCGAAAGTGTGTCTCGCTTGAAGTAGTGTGTTCCATGGCCTTGTGGTGAGAATGCAGATGAGAGTCGTTGTAGATCTCCAGAGTCTGTGGATTGAAAGCAGCCGTGATCTGAGTAATTGTCAGCAAATGAATCCTAGCACGTTCGATAAAAAAATCAATCAGAAAGCTTACCTTGGCGCGAATAGTGTCTTCAACAGGAGTGTTGGAGCTCATGGTTGAGAGCTGTCGTCCGACGCTCGAAAAGCCGAGCGCGTATCGTCGAAACATGAGGTGAGAGGCGGTCTGAAAGAAAGAGAACGTATCTACGTCCCAACAGGGCTTGCACAATGTTGACAGAGACTAAACAAAAGTCGACAAAGACGATGCAAATGTTGTTTTTTAAAAGATGAATTGAGTTGATGCAAACTCGGAATCCGCAGGGACACCGGAAGGCGATAATCTTGTCCAAACACCGAGTGGAGCGGTAATGGATCGACAGGGCAACCTCTAGTTTGGTGGGAGGGAGACGAGTTTTTAGATCATCGGTTGCCCCCCAAATTGAAAGCCGCACTGTTTAACGTGACGTGACAATACGACAAACAGACAGGCAAGGCAAGGCAAGGCAGGTAGGCAGGCAGGCAGGCAAAAATGACGAAAACGAGAGCCAGCTTATGGAGGGATTGAAGCCAGAGACGGGGGGCTTTAAGAGAAAGAGGAAGAGGAAGTGGAAGCAGAAGCAGGAGAGGCGGGCAGAGAAGATACAGGTGGTTTTATGAACTCGAGGCTTGGCTTGGGCCTGAGGTATACCGTTCACCGTATAGTACTAATATCAAAGTGGCGGAACGCGTTCACCTGTGAAAGAAGAAAAATACGCTGATTGTGATTTGTGAAATTGACAACTCAGGGAGCCGATAACCGTTTCGGTGTGAAGTCGGTGAGGAAAAAGAAAACGAAGCAGAAGCAAAACCAACAAAAGCCACTAGAACGAGAGAGGTACTGAACTGTGCTGTACTGTACGCTGCCCTTTGCCTGCCCGTAGCATTGGACTACTAACTTATTAGGCAGCCGTAGGTACCTTAGCTGTAAGGTACGGTACAGACCCTTCTGCAGACGTTCGCTGTAGGCTTCTATCAAAAAAAGCGCGGGGGAGTGAGGTGGAGCATGAACACCCATTTACCGTCTTTCCAAAAGCCAAAGTGGCGGACAAGTTTTGATCCATCACATCGCATCACATCCCTAACCCCTGAAAGCCTCTTTTTAGCAAATGATCAACCGCCAATCTGCTTCTCAGTCCAGACGGCTGGGTCGGGTGCCCTGACCGCCGACCGCCTGGCTCCAAAGCGGTGAAGCCGGGAACAGGGGTTGGGTAGCAGCAGAGAGATCGTTTCTGCGAAACCCCCTGCCTGGTCTCTTCTCCTTGTCTGTTTCTCTTTTCGCTGTCTGTTCATTCGAGCCTTTGGTCTAACTTAGGTTTGTTGAAACATGCAAATGATGGACTGCCACGACAAACAAAACCGTTTTGACCGATATCTTCTTAGTTATGCCCTCCAGGTCCCCCCCCCCCCTACGGGGGTCCAACATAAATTCCCCCCCCCC
>JABCKB010000273.1:0-100595 GCA_013184455.1 Fusarium continuum
CCCCCCCACTCTGTTTGTCGGCTTGTGGTGCCATGGCCACTCTGCGGGTCTCAACGTGGGAGTTGTGATGCCATCAGCCGGCCTGCGGGCGCAGCCGGTCCAGGATATTTGATGGCGAGAGCGGATGATAACGCAAAAGCGGATCCTCTTCAGCAGCACTTTTTTGGTTCCCATCCGTTAGCAGGCTACTTAGATGGGGTTTTACATTATAGTGCTGCTTTCGTCGTCTCTACCACCCTGCCCCTCAGGTACACCCACGTACTGTCCTAGCACGGTTGGCCGGAATCACACAACTCAGCATCCCTGGAGCTCAAATCTCGACATCGCCCTGCTTTATGATTAGAGCCGCCCGCCTGTTGCCCTACAGGTTGTTTTTCTTCCGTGCTCCATCTCATATCACATATCTGGCTCCCACTGCCACCGAACTTTCCATGGACGACTCATCTCGACATAGATTCCTCTCATCGGTACCTTGGTTCGACGAAACTTAATGTCGCCCTCTCCTTCTCGCTCTCCCCCACCGGCCTCGACGCCGCAGTCCGACGAGTCTCAGCTTCCCAAGGGACAATGTCGCTATATTCTTATGATACCCGAGCTCAAGGGCCAGCGGTGCGGCTGTATGGGGTTTGACCACAATAAATCGCTACCTGGTGCCACATGCAACTGCGGTCACCTATCCTGTTTCCATGTTGCCACGGCAGATGCGCCAACACCAAGCACAAATAAGTCTGAAATCGATTTAGTCAAGCAACGAGTACGAGTTCTGGAGCAGAGTTTGAACCGAGACGATCAAGATCGACTTTCCCATGTTGTTGGCCGTCTTAGCGAGTTGGAAGAGACCGTCGAGAAGAATAAAGAAGAAGCTGAGGTCGAACTCAAGGGCTCCTATCGTAATGCTTCTGCCGCGTGGGCACTCGTTACACAATTGCAGCAACAAATGAGGAACTTGGAACAAGCTTTACAATCCCAGAGCGAACAGATGGCGAGGACAGGGAGAGAAGTTGAAGATCTGCGCAATCGGCAGCTCGAGCTGCTAGACAGCGACGAATTCTTGGAAGAGAGGATTGAGAAGCTGGAGAGTGCCGAACCTCTACTTTCACCGCCCCAGGAGCCTGAACCAAACGACACACCCTTGGACGTACTTCGTCTCTCCCCTACAACTACAACGACCTCCCGCCGGCCACTGAACCCATATCATGGCCCATCGAATCCCCAATTCTCACCGGTTGAACACCCGAGATCATGGACAGTACATGTGTCTCTTATGCCCTCTAAGGACACACCCTTCCCATTCGAAAGGGACACAACCTCGTACAAAAGATGTCTATCTCGCGGGCTTCACCGCATGGTGGCAGTGGAGGGTGACGACGCCAAGTCATTCACAGATGCTGTATCACGAGCTTTTGAATCCTTACTCAAGGGGCGACGGTGGGTACCGTTGCAAGCAAAGCTGTGCGATGCGGAGCGGCTGCAAGGCTTACCAATGCTGCGGCCCCTGGAACCTAGGCTACTCCATGGTCAATACGACCGAGCCTTCCTTAGGCAATACTGCGCTGTATTGGATGTCAGTGGCAGGATGGACTCACTGTACATTGCCATGGAGCATGATTCCTTATCATGGAACTTCCTTAAACGATCACCTGTCTATCTGGATGGATTGGAGTCTGCCTGGGAGCGCGATATCGTGCTCGACCAAAAGGACGAACAAGACTTGTCTTCTAGGGATCGTCATGTCGACGAAGGTGATGAGTCACCTCCCGCCGGCAACATTGTCGGGGCCTTGACAGGCCTGAAGCGTAGCATGTCCGAGATCTCATGCTCGTCTCTCGATGACGCTGAATTACCCATGGCCAAGATGCCACGAACATGCAAGACATCTCAACTGGAGATGCGACGCGGAGTAGAAACTGCACGGTAGGATGAGGAGGAACCGGGGCGGATGCACACGAGCACCGGAAATTGAACGTTTAACGGTTGCGATTTACTAGGGACAGATGGGCAAAACTTGATGAAAGCGACTTCTTCTTTTTTTGGGGTGGGGGGCATCTGAAGGGCGTTTAAACAACACTTGGGAAACTATTGATACCTCGGACATAGCACTGGCCTGTTCTTTAAAAAGAAGGGACTTACTCCACCGGTCTGGTTTAGATGGAGAATTGGGATTAGAGTATAGAGGAAAGGAAGCCGGGATATGCATCTCAAGACTTGTGCACGTACAAGGGAAATACAACTGACGGCCTTTAGGCTTTGATATAACAACGAACTTGCGGTGAAGGCCAAGGCCATAGGCCGACGCATATTCTTCATGCAAGAGTTGATAAGGAATACTGGCTTATTGTTGCATCACCTGTGGCACGTTCGATTGGTCTGCATGTGAAGATAGATCGATGCACGGTCTTGAAGTGCATGTCTCACTTCATTGGACGCTAAGATAAGTAGGTGCCTGGCCTGTGCAGCTTCTGATATAACTGGAGGACGGGAGTGATGCATGATGCACATGCGTTTTACATTAAATCGCGAGTTTGTCTGTACCACGGTGGTTTTGGATCGTTGTCGAGGGGGCGGAGTCGAACCAACCAACCGCACCAAGGCCATTAATAGGTAATTTCTCGGAAGACGAAAGAATTATTGGGCCCTGAATATATACAAAACAGATCAAAGAAATACGCTCGAGATAGTGCAGTTCCTGAGACTTCCAATATTTATAGTGTAGTACATAAGCGATATCAACCGAGAAGCTGATGGCTGTAGGGTAGGTTGTTTGGGCCCTGTATCTTGAATGTCGTCCGTCTATCCTTGGATGGTGGGGCTCAGCACAGTGTTGCCATTTTGGTAAAGTGCGGAGACGTTAGCGCATGCTCCCGCTGAAATGCACATCCGTATTTTTATCTCTTTGCACGCCCAAATGTACCAGATTAGTAGAAGCCCCACATACCCTCTCATCATCACGTGCTGAGAAAAGTGACATTGGTTACATATCAATCACTTAGTAGAGATTTGGAGAAGTTAAAGTCTTAGTTTGTACCTATTCCATTCGGCGGTACCTAAGTCCCAGGTAAAATATAGCTATTAGGGCAGATATCTTTAATCTAGGTACTAATGCAAGTCAGTTAGTTGGTCAAACATCCCTGTGGATAAGTACCTACCTGGTACATTTGGGCGTGCAAAGAGATTGAGGACAAGACCCAGTGACGAGACAACGTCTATCAATCTTAATATCTTTGACATGTAATGTCCAGAACAATTAACCTATATAATGTAAAGTCAACAGGCTAATGTTCATTTACATAATTATTATTAATACTAAACTTGGCGTGGTCGGACAGCCTTCCTAACCAGGTACATGCAGTCATACTTGAAAGGATACAGAACTTTGGTAGATCTACCTAGCGGCGGAGCAGCCGGCCATTTAAAGCTCCCGACCGGACCATTCAGTGCAAGAGAGCATCAGCCTCAACAGACAGCAAGTCAATTTCCCTTCTTCTTTTCTACAGCACGGCAGCTTCACCTCCCTCACTCCTCCCTCACTTGCTACACCTGCACGCACGCACTTTTGCCTTAGTATCTTGATGATAAATTATCCATAAAATCCCTCATAATTCACGAACAACACCAGCCACGCACTCACTGCCTTCAACTTCCCCGCGTACCATGGATCTCGATATCGAAATGGACGATGCCGTCGATGCGGCCCAAGACGCGCCCATTGTCGATCTTGGTCGCGATGACATTCTTGTAAGGTCTATCTGATAGTTGCCCTGCTGAAACCCGGAATTGACTTCCTTCTCAGCAACCTGACGAACCCGAAGAGCCTGGTGAGGTGGCCGAAGACGAACCTGCGACCGACGACCGCAGGACTCTAATCCCGACAAAGATTCACATCAAGGGCGTTGATACTCTGCATACATCCGATATCAAGGCATACGTAAAGGCTCATTTCGGCGATGTCGATCGCGTCGAATGGATCGACGATTCTTCTGCCAACCTCCTCTTTCCATCCGAACCCACAGCGCGAGATGCCATTGTCGCCCTGAGCTCCGTTCCGGTAGCAGACGCCTCAGCCCTAGCCATTGGAGAGACTTTACCTGCCAAACCTCTCGAAGGAAAGCCGGAGATTTCCCTCCAGGTGCGGTTTGCCGTCCTAAGCGACAAGAAAGAGGTTGGTGCTGCTCTGCGAAGTCGTTACTACCTCCTCCACCCCGAACACGATCCTGAAGAGCGTCGACGAAGGAATCAGGACAATCGTTCGAGATACAGGGACCGCGATGATGGCTATCGCAGAGATGATGGTGGCCGACGACGCCGCGCCTCGGACGACGACATCGAGACATTCGAAGCCAGCATGTATGACGATGCGCCTCGCCCCGCACGGAGAAGACGAGACTCTGATATAGAGGAACGACCGCGCTCATATGCCCGTGAGAACCAAGGCAAGGAGCTGTTTTCGGGTAAAAAGACGCAACGCGATCGATCTGCATCCCCCAGGCGCGATAACGACGGCGATGATTTGATGAGCGAGCGGGCTAGTTCATCTGGGAACAGAGTGAGGGCTCGCGATATCAGGGATCGCATATCGGGCGGCAACAATTCTAAGGAGCTGTTCCCGATTAAGAAGTCGATCAAGCAGTTTGGCGGAGGAAACTTGGACACCCTTGAGCGAGCAATAGGATCAGCCCGCCTCAAGGACGAGGATCGCCCCAAGATTGTATCTGTGCCCAACGCACGAGGGGATGGCAGCTCGTTTAATATTCGCGGCATGGCGAACCAGCAGGGCAGAGGAGAGGGCTTTGCTATCAAGGGTGCCGCAGCGGCCAACGCGCGCGAGCTGTTCCCTACAAAGTTGGGTGGAAGCAATGCTGGCAAAGAATTATTCGGAGGAGGAAGATCGAAGCAACGTCAGAAGGCCGAGGATCTCTTTTCCTGAACTGGATCTGAATTCGAATACGAACATGGTATATACTATAGCAACGAACGGGCTGGGCCAACAATATGGACGTTATGAACTTACTTGGGCGTATTGGTGAATATAGATGGTTTTGCAAAGATACCACGGCGCAACAAAGCAGACTGTTATACTAGGGGGCCATTATCCCAGAATGAAACTGTATATGTGGATATCCGCTTATATGCTTTGACATGCGAGGACGTTGCCATATCTGACAGATGTGGTGACTTCTCACACTCGAGAGTGTATGTCTATGTGCGCAGAAATCTGATTGCACAGGTTGTTAGTCTCTACCACCATTTCTCTAACATGACTCTCTTCTTATCAATTACCCCGTTTGCCGTCAGACCATCGACAATTTCATCCGTCATCGCCGCTGGACCACAGACATACACAACACTCTCGTTCTCCTTCCCACCAACCGCCTCCTTCACATCCTCAACCGTGAACCTCCTTTTCAACACGTCAAACCCAACACTTTCTTCATGCTTGTCATATCCTCCCGTTGTAAAGACGCTTAAACTGCCACTGAGCTTCCCCTCTTTAAGCCAAGCTCTAATCCTCTCCAGGAAGAGAACACCCTTGAGCCCCTGCGCAGGTAATTTACTAGCATACAAAACCCTCACATCGAGACTGTATCCTACTTCAGCTATATATCCCATCATACTAGCCAGCGGGTTGATTCCAACGCCACCCGCGACAAACACCACCCGACGCGTCTCGCTGAGCGGTATCTCGGCCGGGGGAAACACAAAGCTTCCTCCTACCCGCACCTGCAGCCTGGACCCGAGGATCTCAGACGGTGGGCGCCAGAGCCACGCTGCAGGGGGATTATCTGGAGATTCTTGGACTGCCAGCTCAAAGTAGGGAGACTCGGGATTAGCTGCGGCGTGGGGTGAAGATGTGATAGTGAATCCGCCTGGTTTGGGGTTGTTTGGGACGTACGTATCTAGCCACTGACCAGCTGAGAACTATCGTCTGTTAGTATTTTATTTTGATCATCCATCTTTGGTTGTATGAGTAGATGATTTGAGAGAGTTGGATGCACCTTGACTGGTCCTGATTCAAGCTGGAGACGAAATAGCCGAATGCGCTCATTGACCTGATCTATGCGACCGAGTTTTACATCGAGAAGGCTCTGGCCAGGGAGTTATCAGCCGTGTATATTTAATCGACATACATGATATGTACGCACATTATCTCGCGGCTCCTGGGCCGTTCGCTCCAAATGGCCACTTCGTTCAGTTGACATGACTCTCGTATATGAGGTCATCGGCTTAAATGTGACGGGTCTCGATCTCCGACCCAGCAATGAGTTTAGTGCCCTTAGTTTCAAAAGCATAAGAGTCACCTTGTTCAAGAAATATTCCAAGTTACACAAAATAAGTTACAACGTAGAAACAGTAGAGGTTGTCATAGTGGGGATGACCAGTCGTTGACATACGCTCAATGGATCATTGAGCTGAGTCAGGCAACCATCGTTAAAATAGACACTTACGACCTAATGTAACATTGGACGCTGATTAGATGATACTGCACGCTTCAACAAATCTAGTTACCGAAGAAAATAATTGTTGCTCAGAACAATGCTTTACCGTCCGTTTTAGGATTCTATCTTCTCCAAGTCCAGCTCCTTAGTCCTTAATCGCGAGTTACATTACCTTCAAGGCACCACATGGTCCCTTTATCCCATACATCCGTCAAGCCAAACACATCTAGGACGACTCCGTCCAATTGACTTGATCCATGACCTGTCCAGCAGTTGGGTGCGTGTATCCGATTCTCAACCGCAGGCGCAGAGGCTAGAAACTATTGTTAGTATATGGCAATCTTATCGGTGGTACTTGAGACTATCACTTACGCCCTTGCAGCCGGACACTCGCATCATCTGGGTGGCTTCAGCCCCAGGTCCGAGGTCCGATGAAGAGATGCTCAGCAGCTGCAGCTTCTGGGACTTGGGAACGGCAGCTTGCAGTGATACGTTGGATAAAGCTGCCGAGCCAGACGTGTTCAGGAATTTGGCAGTGGCTTGGATCATACCCTCAGCATTGCGCTGGATCTGGAACGTCACATTGAGATCGTTGGAGTTGTAGCATGGGATGCCGGCAGGAGCTTGTGGCACTTGGAGTTGAGGCACTGACGACACGGGAGACATGAGGTCGAGGTTTGATGAAGGGGGAGCGGGAGATGCTGTGGAGGATACAGGTGCAGATCCAAACAGATCCATAATGTTCGATACGTTGGATTGCTGAGGGGGCGGCGAGGTTGCGGATGGAGGAGGAGAAGAGGTGCCACCCAAGATATCAGCGAGCAGGTCGGTGTTGGTTGTCGAGGGGGCGGTTGGTGTAGCAGCGGGCGCGTCCATAATGTCAAGAAGGTCTTGTTCTGTTGGCTTAATAACTCTTGATTTCCTGTTGGAGGCCTTCTTCTTCGTGGGAGCAGGCCCAAGCACACGAGACTCCTCCTTGATCTGAGGAATAGGCATCTTCTCGAGCACGCCTCGTCGGATCTGGTCGAAGCTGAAGAGGTTACCGTACTCAACCACTCGCTGTTGGATCTCAATATCGAGACTGGTCTGATGGTACTGCAGGATTCGTCGAATCTTCTCGATTTGAGCAGGGTCGGAGAAGCGGGTCGTCAGCTTCATCAGCGCTGTCACAATGTACTCTGTGGACACCTGGGTTGCGTATGCACTGTTCAGAATGAGGGAGAACAAATCGACAACCTCATGCTCCTTGACCTCCTGGACAAGCTCCTCTTCCTCGTACTGACCACCCTTAAGAAGAGCATCCGCATACTCGCCGATGCACCAGGCGCCTGCTTGTGTCAGACTCTCCTGAGTAATGTCTTTTTTGAGGTTGATGTAAAGTTTTTGCACAGCATAAGTCTGCAACTCAGGGGTGGTAGCGACCAGGCGAACAAACGATGACAGGATCTGCTCCTTGACGTAGTTACCGGCTAGCGACAAAACCCGAAGCATGGTATCAAAGTGCCATCGCTTGTTAGGCGCAAACTTGTCGGCGGCAATGCCAATCTGACTGGTCATTGTCGGCTTAAATTCGTTATCAGCAACCTCCAAAAAGGCCAAGAGCTCCCGGATCAAGACCCTTACGTTGCTCTCGTTAATAAGGGTAAAGCTCAGATCCAGAGCTCGGCGTCGGATACTAATATCGGGGTCTCTCAAACATTCTAGGATGGTGTTTCGATGCCTCTGCACAGCATTGGGCTCAATGGCGACAACCTTGATCAGAGTGTTGAGAGCCACGTATCGAATATTGTTGTCGCGGTTGGTGAGGAATTTGCCCAGAATGTTGACGCCCAGAACTCTCAGACCAGAGTCGGCCTCGATGTCGAGAATCGTGCGCACAGCTTCATACAGAATGGAATTGCCGACGTTCTTAGTCGATTCGGTATTGGTGGCAACCTGCGCCAGGATATCATTGATCTGCTCGCTGGTCTCGGCATCGCCCACTGCCAGGACTCTCAGCAGGTGTAGAATCTTGACCTGTAAGAAGGGATCGGTAATGCCAGTGACATCGTGTTCGGGTGCGTAGCCTGAAGTTGCGAGTCCCTTCAAAGTCCTGACAAGTCCCGGGACGAAAGACCTGAACTTTTCAACAATGCCTTCTTCTCCGCCCTCCTCCTCGTCTGCCTCGCATAGGCTTGTCACCAAGGTGAGACCGCAGAGTAAAACTCCATGATTTCTGTCCGACAGAAGCTGTGTTGCCTTCTCAACGAAGTGCTCTTGAAGGTCTGGAACCTTGCGACATATCCGCATTGCACAGAGAGCTGCCTTTCTTCTAATATATGGGTTGGCGGTGGCAATGAGTGTCTCGATTTCGGGGAAAAGGTCTCGCGACATCTCGATCGAGGCAATGTTTCCTAGCGTGCAGAGTGCAAGGCCGACAACATATTGGTTAGAGTGTCCCAGATCACTAGACTAGAGTCAGCAATCAGAGGTTTCAAGGGATGATAGGGGACAAATACTTCTTGAGCGAGTTGGTCACTAGTGTCAATACTTCTTGGTTCTCATCCAAAAGTAAACTTGTAGCCAGGTGTCCTAGACGTTTGTCGGCAAATCGAGGGGAGGCAAGAAGCTTCAGGCATTCTATCTGTCCAAAATGGGTTCGCTCTCCGAGCGTGAAGAGGTAGAGAAGCTTTGCGACATTGTTACGACTGCCTCGGCATCAGTATCATCTATTCCTCCAACAGCGTTGTTGAACCCACCGAATGTTGGGGTCATGGCTCTCCTCTCGAAAGCTGGCGCGGATTGCAGCGCTCTCCTTCTGGATGACAGCTCGCTCGTCGGCAATCGTCTTGGCCGCACGCACGTTCCGAATAAATTGCTTGACTATCCGAAGTGGAAGTAAAGGTAAGCGTCTAACCGATCAGATCGCGGGGGAGAGCTCGTCGGCGCCGTACGGGAACTCATCTTGGGAGGACAGACCCAGCGGTTGGGCCGTCTTGTCGATGCTTATCCAGGGGGTGGTTGAGAAAGGCGTTGGAGGTTCGTCAAAGCTCATTCAGCTCTAGCACAGAGCAATGAGCCAGATATCGGGTTGCGTGTTTATTGAGGCGGAGGACGGTATAGAGGGTTTGGTCGAAGCCTATTCAAGGCAGCTGTATAAAGAGAACCTAAATTGCGCCGTCACAGGTCAGGGTCAGTGACGGTGTGTGCTGTGCTGTACTTCTGCTTGCGTTGCGGCGGACACCTTTCAGACGTGGGGCACACATAGACTCCACGTCGAATTGGAACTCCTTGGCGGTACGTACTGACATGTAACCTTAGTCATCATCATATTACCACGAGTAGCTCAAGCACAAGTCGCATACGTCGACGAGACGATGATCAAACAACAATGCTTGCAAGTCACATTCAACATTTGTACGGGTAAGAATGCTTTTCTTCGTATACGCATAACTCGATAATTGTTAAAAATACACCACAGACACGCTCGTACAGTGTTTCAACCTTCTCCATCTTGTATTCATCCCCCCAAGAACCTTACTTTACATCTGGGCGACTGAGAGGATGTGCTTCCGTGTTGAACACCCACTCATCCAGGCTAATTACATCGAATTCACTGAAAATGAGATAAAAGTACTTGAGTGTCTCGGCCAACCAGAAGCTCTCCATGCTGTCCATCTTGGTAGGTTCCGCTTTGGTAACATCGTTGATCGCTGAAGCTGCGATTTCTGTTCGCGTCACTTTCTCGATCGTTTCAAACATGGTCCATGCCTTGTCCATCCACTGCGCATCGCCGGTGATTCGGTACATGATGAATATGGACTCGATAGCCTCCGGCCGCAAGATATATCGCCCGTCGCTCACATCTATCATGCCCTTGGGGAGGTTATGCTTCTTGACAATGTCCTGGACGGTAGGTTTCTTCCATTCTGGTGTTCTCATTGGTGGAGGCTTGAAGTCGGGGGCATGGTGCTCTTCAATGGCTTTGAGCCAACGATCCTCACTCCAGGTGCAATCACTTGAATCCTTTGTATCGATGCTGCCACACGGGATGAAGTTGAAGATCTCGGGTCCTAGTCCAGTTTGGGTGGCCTGATAAGCCCAGACGCAGCCGTCTGTGAGCTGAGTAGCGATCTCGAGGTCGGCTGGTCGGTTGAATATCTTGCTGGCCATTGCCACCATGCCACCAGCGAAACAGGTTAGGTGCTGACCTCGCGCAACAGAAGTGTACTTGGGCTGCTCTCCTGGCAAATCGGTCACCTGATAGTCGCCAGAAATAATGATTGGTTTGTCCCAAGGTGTCAGTGCCCTCTTGAACAGGTGCTTGATAGCAACAGGGATGAAATTCTCGTACAATCGGCGGGGTTGCTCTAGTTGACCTCCTAGAAGAAGGTACCACTTGGGAAGGTATTCGTATAGTGAATCAGACATACCGCCGAGAGTGAAATCTGAACCGGCATGGAACGCTGGTGTATAAGCATCGACGACTACTGGCCACATGCCAGGAAGACGAGTGTTGAGCTGCGTAGATTCGAACTGGTCTCCAATCCTCTTGACAGCGTCGTAAAATCTCATATTACCAGTGAGTTGAGACAGCTTGGTGAGCTCTAAACTCAAAGAACCAAGCTCGGAGGCAAGAGCGTCTCGCGAGGGAGACTGAGAGTGTCCATACGCGGATCTGAAGCTTGTGTGAGTATACAAGACACATTTTCTGCGCATTAAAACTCACTTTTTCCACTCCCACCGTGTAACAGGCAGATGGTTGGGCGTATCAAAGGCGCACATGAGAAGGTCTCCGAGCTCGATAGCCTTCTTCAGGAGGATAGGATGAGCTTTGCCGCTCAACTCATATGCCGACAAGAATCCACCCAGATAGCGGATAGTGGTTTCGAAAATGTTGATCGTAGTCATCGGACTCCTGGTGAAATCAATGCCGTCCGCCGCGGCAACAGCCTTTGTGAAATCTTCCTTCATGTCCATGATCCAGAGTGTATCAAGGGCGTCAACCAGCGTTGCAGCCCAACCACCAAAAGGATCCTTTGACTTGCCGGTCAATGGAGTCACCTCATCGTGCATCCAGGCGTAGTTGGAGTATCCGCTCCAGCTGTGCTCGAAGCTCTTCTTGACAGCAGCTAGTCGTGTTAATCGCAGCTCCTTTGCCGCAGCGCTCTCAACCGGCGCATCAGCTTGAATCTTGGGGACCTTGACATCTCTGCTGATTTTGGGCAGCACAGCTAGCTTCTCCTGGGGAATGGGATATTTAGGTATTCTTCGCGTCCAAGCACTGGTACCCTTCCCAACAAGAGGGTCGCTATTGCCGAATAACGTGAAAGTAGAGTCCGAATTTGACCAGTACCAGAAGCACAAAACCCAGATAAATGCGACACCAAGCCAGAGACGGCCTCGCCGCAAAGGACCCGCCATTGTATTTTAGTGCACTGCACTGCGCTGCTAACGGGCAGCACAGGGTCCAAGTAACAGAGGAGTGGAGGGTGAGGCGCAATCCGGTACCTTACATTGCAGGCCCAAGACGGGGGGGAAAGGCTGATGAGAATTCAAAGCGTTGATGTTGCAGCTGTCAAAAAGATTGGCGATGTGTCTCGACTCGAGGGGAACCAAGCCTCATCCAAGTGCTAGTCTAGACACGCCTGAGACGGCTGAACCTCGCGTCTTTGCTTTTAGGCTACCTAAGGTAGGTACCTAAGCAGCTAAGGTACTTCGTATTGAAGGGACGGGGGATTTTGAGGGTAGCGTTAAAGGGCAATTGCATTTCACAAGGTACCCTCAGCCAACACATAAATGTCTGTGGCTGAGCCTCATCTGTTGGAAATGGGATATGGTAATTGCGGCAGGCGGCCTACCAATACACGTGAAGGAATGCGCCGTTGTGCGACATCTGACATGGTCCCTTTTCTCATTAATAAATGCTTCGTCCTGCAACTTCCTCAAGCAAATGTCGACGCCTTTTGGAAAAGAAATCTTGCCAAACTTATCTGGTCTCTTTTTTTCTTTCTTGGCTGACGGATACCACGCAGCTACTGACTCACAACAAAAGAGACACTTCAATACCGGTAGGCCTTGGGACGTGTCGAGGTCTCTCCTGTGGGGTCGATCCTCGCAGCTCCCTTGCAATACAACTAGACGATGTGGCATAGCGTCCCCTCGTAAGCTGACCAGAAGGCCGCCTGCCTTCTCCGACGGGTCTAGCCAAATACAGCCCGCAGGGGTCTCAAATGTTAGCGTAAGACCGGATTTTGCCACTTAAGTATTTCTTTAATAAATTACTCTATAATAGAGTATTTTTAAAGCAGAAAATTAATACCTTTAGAATCTTTAAGCTCTTATCAAGAAGCTAATCTAATTTTCTTTATTTTTCTAGCTTTCTTTATTGCTATTTTCTAGGATTAAAAGTAAACTGGACCTCTGTACCGAACTAACATTTGAGACCCCTGCGGGCTGTACCTGGGCTTTGTTGAGGCATTGACGGCTCTGAGCCACTAAGCTCAAAGTTCCAAGGGTCGGCTTCCTTAATGAGGGAGGATCCATCAATGATACCCCTGAGCAATAGCATCAGCACAGCACCAACACAGCACCTGGAGCTGACCCTTCATGAGTACTAAGGTAACGTAGGTACTGTTGACTTTATGCTAGGTAAGTTATTCATACCTAGTTCCAGCACCGAGGTAATAGTCTAATAGCCATTGCTTACAAGCTTCTGGCTTTACAACCTCTCAGTTATCGTCCGGGCAATGGCTGCAGTAGGTATTACACTTGGTAAAGCATGCGCCAGCCGAACCCTGGGCTATAGGGCTGATTGTACAGTTCAGCCCCTGAATGTTTGTCTAGCATGAACATATGGGCAGGGGACCCTTGCGAAAAATATAGAATTCTCTGCGTTTTAAGAAAATAAACAGTAAAATATCTCTATTTTATATAATGAATATTTTATAGAGCCATTTCTTTCTTATTAAGCCCTTTATAGCTTTTTTAGGTGTAGAACATGTGGAAAATAAAATAAAAAGCCGTGGCGCTGTGGCGTTGAAGTTGACATACAACATAAATACAGGAAGTTGACTATCCTTGTCCCTCCCTCTAGGTAGGGATAGAATTAGCTAGAACGGCACGTTTTTCTGACCACCCGCTTCTTGCATCTCATTAAAACAAAAATTAACTGCGATTGTGGACTGACCATAAAAACAACCATACTTCCAGGTATATTACACATATACGTCACAAACATGAAGCTTTTAGGCCAAATAGAAATTTCTCAGTTGCTAGAAGCCATGCAGGTGAAATCTATGGCACAACAGCCGTGGAGACATCAAGTAACACGGAAAGCAAGCCACGACTCCTCACAACTTCAGTCCAACCAGTCCCAGATGCCCCCCGTATCGCTTGCAGTTTTGCCACTAAGTAAAGAAGATCCAACCTACTCCCTCCTGATGCCCTACATATTCGTCGCTCATCGACTAGCGGGAGCGTAAGAATGACAGGGCCGAGGAATTGGTCGATGAGGTATCAGAATATTGTCCCTTATTTTTGCATCATGAGCTGTACGAACTCGTTGTCTATAGACATGGTCAGTAACGGTATGTGATTGACATTGTATCACCCAATTCCAAAACTCACAGTCGATTCGGCCATCGCCATCCTGGTCAGCCTCCCGGATCATCTCATCAACCTCGTCATCGGTGAGCTTCTCGCCGATAGAGGTCATGACGTGTCTAAGTTCGGCGGCAGAAATGAAGCCGTTATTGTCACGGTCGAATACCTTGAAGGCCTCGCGGATCTCCTCCTCAGAGTCAGTGTCCTTCATCTTGCGCGCCATCATGGTAAGAAACTCTTAATACTGCTATTAGTGTTGGCGTTTTTAGCCGGCTTGAAGAAATCACGCACCAGGGAAGTCGATGGTGCCGTTGTTGTCGGCATCGACCTCGTTGATCATGTCCTGGAGTTCAGACTCGGAGGGGTTCTGACCGAGAGAGCGCATAACGGTGCCGAGCTCCTTGGTGGTAATCTGACCTACAACGAAGTATTTAGCCCATGATTTCGATTAATTGTCAAGGGACGCGCGTGAACACAAAGGCGTATAGTTGTTCAATGCTTTGTTGGGATCGATTTGGGTGTCGGTCTGGGCCAGCGAAGAAACATCGCGAAAAGGGGAGCATCACTCACCATCGCCATCCTTGTCCTAGATACAGAGGTTAGCGACAGCTTCCAGAAAAATGTAGCTACAGAGCAGAAAACATACAAAGAGGGAGAAGGCCTCCTTGAACTCGGAGACTTGCTCTTCAGTAAGTGAATCAGCCTATAGTGATGTAGTTGTCAGTCCAAGAATCCTAAAACAAGGCATCACCAGAAACATCAGCTGCAGCCCCTCTCATCGAGCAGCCGCGGGGTCAATGCTCATCGGCGGCGATAGCGTCAGAAAGGACAAGGCGGTAAAGCGAATGACGATAGACGAGTAGCGAGCGCAACCAAGTAACAGATGGGTCCAACTCACCATATTGGTTGTATGTGGTAGTAACGGAAGAGATAGTAAAAAAGGTGGATGTCGATCGCACGAGAAGGAGGAGGATGACTTGGACAAGTTCTGAGGTCGCGGGGTCTTGAGCCAAGAATGTCGGGACCTTTTCGTTTCACGGGTTTGGTTGGAGCTTTCGTGGGGAGAACCAAAGGTCAGGGGAAAGTCGGTACCTTAGGCAGGAAACAGAGACACTGAGACACTAACTGGAAGATGAGGCACTGTGTTTTGCGAGATTCAGGCAATTAACGATTCTGGAATTAGGGGATGAGCTTCCCACGACAGCTCTTTCACACTGTGCGGCTACCTCCTGAGGCCGTTTCAGCCTGCAGCTCCGTTGCAGGGAGTGGGCTGTTAAAGATCACTCACTGGAAGCTCCCTCCGCGGGCATCTAATGTGAGCCAAAGGTGGAGAGGTACATACCGCTAACCCCAACGGAAAGGGACACTTGAACCCCCTGTCATCTGGCGAACAGGAGTGGACTTTCCGCTGTCCAGTGTCGTAATGCTTCCAGCCGAAGCCAGCTATCAGCCTCAACCCGCATCTTGACTCCATTTGTGAGCCTCTCACTCATGACGACAATAACTTCATCTAC
The DNA here is from genome assembly GCA_013184455.1 of Fusarium continuum. Classification (NCBI taxonomy): domain Eukaryota; kingdom Fungi; phylum Ascomycota; class Sordariomycetes; order Hypocreales; family Nectriaceae; genus Fusarium; species Fusarium continuum. The sequence continues at coordinate 15,533 of JABCKB010000273.1, forward strand.
CGTCCCATGACGTCTACGTTTGCGATCTGTTTGACTCGATAAACTCTTACTCCATTGCTCTAGCTTCTATCCATAATCTGCGTCCGCCATGTGGCGAGACCGCACGAACCTGTACGATACCCATTCATTGTAACCTGTCATTGTCCATGGCGAGTTTATCCAAGCCGTCGAGTCCATGTACTGATACAACTTCAACATAAGATACATATCCTACCGGCAGTCTTACGCGCACCATCCTACGCAGCGGAGACTATATGGGCCCGGCGCCTCTGCCTCTGGTGCCCTTGCCGACACCTATACCAGTAGCTATCCCAACGACGACCGCCGTGGCCTACTGTCGGCCGGCGCATTCGAGGACGATGGCGACGCCGTAATAGAGATGGACTTACTGCCCCCTAGATGGGCTGATGTTTCGGACGAGATCACAGACTTGCTTGCCAACATCGCGACCAAAGGCCAGAGCCTGGAGAAGCTGCATCAAAAACACGTGTTGCCCGGCTTCAATGATGAAGACGCCAAGATGGCCGAGGAGGCGCAAATAGAGAAGCTTACGCAGGAGATCACCAAAGGCTTCCACGACTGCCATCGCTGTATTCAAAGAGTAGAACAGATGGTGCGGGAATCCCAACATGCCGGTACCATCACAAGGGCAGAAGAGACTATGGCCAAGAACATTCAGATTTCGCTGGCTGCGCGAGTCCAAGATGCAAGCGCCAGCTTCAGAAAAAAACAGAGTGCATATCTGAAAAGTTTGTTCCCCCCCGAATTGCTACCAGTTTTATTCTAACTTGTATTCGCAGAGCTTCGTGGCATGGGAGGCTTTGGCGCGTTGAGTCCTGGTGAGAGATCAAGCACTCCTCAACCAGGCTCCTATCTAGACCCGTCTCTCCAAGAATCCGATGCAGACCGCTCGTTTTCACAATCAACACTACAAGCAACCCAACAACAGAGAGTACTTCATTCCAATGACGCTGCCATCGCTCAACGCGAGCGAGAGATTGAGGATATCGCCCAGGGCATCATAGAGTTATCGGATCTTTTCCGTGATCTTCAGAACATGGTCATTGACCAGGGCACCATGCTGGACCGTATTGACTATAATGTTGAGCGTATGAACACCGACGTCAAAGCTGCCGACAAGGAACTGGTGGTTGCTTCTGGCTACCAGCGACGGACGACCAAACGCAAGATCATACTTCTCCTCATTCTTATTATCTTTGGCATGGTTATTCTGCTGGTGATCAAGCCTAAGAAGCACGGATAGAAGGCGTTTGACCATTGACAATGTCAGGGATACCCGCTGTCCCCCTTGAATTCTCCCAACTTGGGCATGAGAGGCAGCCTTTATCATGTACATGTACCAATACAATGTAAATCAGGTCATGAGGGACATGTCACTAGTGTGTTTGGAGTCACGGTTTCTTTTTTAGTCTATTACATTAGCTAGAATCAGCTTCTGCTGTGGTAACTTGGTGTAGATGGGAGATCAAGTATCTTCATCTATACCGTAACTCTTTTCGAAGAGCCTAGAATAACTCTTCCATAATTTCGGTTTCTGATTCTCAATCTCTGTCGCCAGCTGAGCCTCACTAGGGAGAATCTCCGAACCCCAAGCCTCTTCTACCAGTTGTTTCATGTTCGCGGGCGAGAGTTCCCTGTTATCTCTCGCCCGAGCCCTTGTTCGTCCGGGCAGATGTGCCACCGCAATACGTTTAATTATTGCACTTCGCACTACCTGTTGATCAATGTAAACACCCTTATCTCTTAGGAGGGCCAGCACACGGACACCGCACGCCAGATCAAAGTCCACAACTCCTGTTGGCTTAGCCTTTGTGATCGAAAGTTTAGTCGGCGTTTGTCCTAGCATCTTGTCGAAGCCCCACCGAAGGATCGCGCGCTGCAGACCGATGTCAAAGATTTTTTGTATAGGATGTTGCCTATTTGTAAAAGGCAGGTCGGCTGGTATGCAAAACACATATTCGAGGTCGTTCCGTTTCTTTGAAAAGCCGCGAGACTTTTTGCCAGATTTTGACTTGGTTGGTGAGGCCTTGGATTTGTCTTCAGTAATGCCAATCTCGGCCCTCCAGAACTCTTCCTTGAAGTGGCTCCTCTTCTTTTTGCCATCGACAATGGAATAGTATTCGGACCAAACTCCTATCTCACTGTCTGAATTCTTAGGTTTAATGTCAGGTTTGGGAGGCATATCTTGCCTGTGCACAGGGATTAGACCCCCAAGACCCGGGTTGTATAGCTCGCATATTTCATAGCTTAGCTCCTCCAACTCATTGAAACGTCCTAGACGTCCAAGGTTGTAAAGCAGAATTCGCCAGTATCTGATGGGAACAGCAACCCCATGCCGTGCTACCCGCAGCGACAGATGAATAGCCCTGTCAACCTGGGGATCCTCCTGATAACCATAGAATTTCTGTTTGCTGGTCTTAGGATGATACCATAGGTCTTCAAAAACGCAGTCTAGAAGAACTTCCGAGTTTTTCTGTTCTATGCTGACATTCAGATTGTCCATTTTATCAAGAACATTCCTCACTCTCGCGAGACCTTTTATCGATAGAGCGGCACTGAGGTTTTTGTTAAGCTCGTTGGAGAGCATGCTGTCTTTTTTGGATGCTGGCTTAGCTGCCAAGCCCTCGATCTCTTGAAGTAGCCGTTCTCGCCTCCAATCATGCTGTCGAGCGGAAGCCGCAAGTAGCATGAGTCGTGTCTCTGGATCGTCAAACTCGTCTGGATGTATATCGCAATGCAGCAAGTCTCTGAGCAAGTCGTCTGCACCTCTTTCAGCGAAAGATATCAGAGCCTTGCAATACATTGTGGGTGTAATGGAAATCCCCAACTTTCGAAATTGAGTCAAACGATCAGTAACTCCTCGGGCGTCGTCCTCTCTCAGTGCAACAGACTGTAATGACTGTGGCCCAATGGCCCGAAGACCTAGCTTGTGCATCAGGCTTATTGCAAATTCTGAAGAAGTCCAAGAACTGGCAAACCATCGAGCTGTAAACTTGTCACTATATATGCCCTTGGGCTGGTTCGATTTCGTATCTTTGTGTACTGAGCCTGATGTAGCATTATTAAAGCCGGTCTCTCGGTTGAGTACCGCCAGTTCTTCCTTCGTGAGCTGTACTTTAGAAAAGTAGCGGGAAAGAAAGTCCAAAAAGGGCATAGACTTTGATGATTTGGCGTGATCATTGAAAAGGATGAACCTCTTTCTCCAGACACGCGCTGGATGCGATTGCCCAGAGTCGAAGAGAGTTGGTATGACAAAGTCGTACAGCTCACGGTAAGGGTTGAAGACGTACATCCGTGTCAAAGTACTCTGAATATCGGGGGAGAAATCAATAGCAAAGCTCGCCATAAGAGCACCGAAGCTATCCAAGTCAGGACGGAAGGCAGGCATCAGTTTCAAGTGCCAGTGAAATGCGGATTCGTAATCAGCTTGAGCTAGATAGAAATGAACCACCTTCAAATATAGTTCGGGCCACTCGAAATGGTAGGTTTCTCGAAGTTGTTGGACAAATCTGAAAAGTTCCTCCATCCGGTCAGCATTCGTCAATGCTGCCTTCAAGATACTGTCACGTAGAAATACGGCTCGGGGTTCAATGACAAGATGCACCTCGCCTTTGCTCCGAAGTTCCAGAAATATCTCCCAAGATCCCTGGTCTCCGTGGCTATGACGGATCGATACGAAGCGACGCTCCCAGGAAGATATTTCATCTGAACCGGAATTATGTATAGATGCAGCAATTTGTTCGCTTCCACGCAGGCGGATGCCTAAGGGGATGGGCCATATAGGTTTTGGCTCCCGTGATGTACCATCATGTCTTCCGGTCCATTGCTCGGAAATAGTTAACGCCCGATCATTGCGCCTTGATGCATTCTCAACTGCTTGGTAAGGATGTATGCAGTCGTTGCTATGGTATGAATTTTTTGCGGCGTGTGTAGAAGCCGCATACCGAGATCGGTTTCGAGCGAGAGTATTGATACATCGAGCATAGGAGGATTGACGAACTCGCATTATTGTAGGGGTTCGATGCATGGCTGGGTCAATTCGCCAGCTTCAGCCGGTCTCGTATCATCTCATCGGTTCGTATAAAGGCAATAATAATAGAGTCATTGAGATCGTGTCAAAATTGAGACTTGAAGATTGTATCCAAAAGCTAGGTAAGTACATACCTGATATCCTGGACCTCTAATTCTTTTTTTGATTCGTGCATCCTATGACGGCTGGCTCCAATGCAAAGGAAACTGGGGGTGGTTGCTTGCACGTGCTCATCCACCAACGAGAACGTCAAGAGCTATGCTGAGTCATGCTACCACCCGGCTCCCAATCAAGTTATGGCCTCATTTCTTTACCCGAACTTAGACATCTTCCGTTCACCAAATCAACCACCCAACGATCGAAGCCTCCCAGAACTCTCACTCGTCTACTTCAAAATGGCGTACGTGCAATTGATCCATAGCTCATTCTGGCGATAGCCTTGGTCGCTTTTCACGACGCCAATGGCTTATCCCGAGCTCTGGGCATCGCAAAACATCACATCATACGAGAATCCGTCACTGACGCTCATCTAGTCTCGTCGATGCTAAGAACCCCGTTCCTCAGAACCAGCGATTCTATCAGAACGCCTACAAGAACCACACCCGCCTCTGGAAGATTGTGCGAACGAGTTTTATCATCTAGCTGCTGACCTTCCTGCTAACCAACCTGACAGAACCCTCGCAGCCGCTACCTGATGACCCCCTACCTCATCCTTCTCTGGGGCACCCTCGGCGGTAAGTCTTTATAGTTCGGATTCTGGACAGATGGGTCTTGATACGAGCCTCAATGCTGATGGGTACAAAGCTTCCTTCTACGGTGCTGGCCGCAAGGTCCTCGGCTACAACTCTTACTTCGGAAACTAAGTGGTGGGGGCTGCTTGGCTAATTTATAGCCCGCAAACGATGGAAGGTCAATGTGGTCAGTAGATTGAGTGAATAGACGGAGATGAACCCAATGCGATATCCTCACGGAATAGTTTTTCGAAGTGCATTCACAGCAGTGAAGCCAATTAGTCGAATCGTGTTATCTATTCACACGTCATTGCCAATAAACCTGGACTCCTAAACTTTAGAATACATGAAGAACTAAGAAAATTGCATGCATCAAAAAGTGACGTCTAGTGCTCTGCACCGACCTGCAGCTCTCCATCCGTAGATAGCTGGACAAAAACCCAATCGGACTCGCTCTAGTAGCCCGTGGCGCCAGGCGCCTTTTCATCCTTTCGTAGGCTGAGCAACAGTTCGCGGAATCGCTCCTTGCCGGATCCAGATGCACCTCCTTTGACGCCCTTGCCGCTCACATCCACCAACTTGGCGATGCGATCCCAACTGGTGCCGCCAGAGACAGTGTCCTCTCGGCTTTCCAGAAACTCGTCGGCTTCCTTTCGTGTTTGGGTGATGCCCTTCTCCTTCTTGTTGTTGTAGTTCTCATAGAAGTCATCGATGTTCTGTTGAGCCTCCTTGATCGTCTCCTCGCGCTGGGCGGCGAATTGTTCAGCACGCTTGGCAATCTGGTTGTCTCGGCGCTCGCGCCACTCCTTGATAACCTCAGGCTCTTGCTCTTCTTCAGCGAAGGCTTGGTATCCTGAGTTGTAGCTGACAGAAGGTCCTCCTGTGATGGCGGTTCCGCCGGAGACCCCAGTACCCTATTTAATGATATAAGCTTCTGTGTCTAGTGTGTTCCAACAAGCTAACTTACAGCCTCGGGGTTGGTCAGGTCAGGGAACTGAGACTCGAATGTCGACTGCTCGTTGTCGCCAGCGCCGCCAAGAAGGTCACCGTCGGTATCAGCAAAGGCAGCAGCGTCATCGTTGGTCGCGAACTGGTCTGCATCGTCTCCAAGAAGAGCCTTCTCGCGAGCGAGGAAGTCGTCGGTTGAGGGCTCGGCAGTAGGGTCTTTGATATCGGTTTGCGCTAGATTACACGTCAGCTCTCATCCCGTGCTCGCGCTGTGTTGATGCACTTACCCCCGGAATCGAAGTCCTCTAGGGAAGGGAATCTGTCGGCCATTTTTGGATGCGCAAAAGATTAAGAGATCAAAATTTGAAGAGTGAGTATGTGCTAGTGCGTAGGTGCTATCGGATGATGATGGCGAGAATGCGAAGAGCTCTGGTTCGAAGCGACGATTGTCAGTGAATGCTGTTGCTATTGTCCTCCTATTCAGTTTCTGCCAAGTAGGCCATCCCAGCAGATGAGGTGGATTCTGCCAGGCGGTGAGAAGCACGCAGCCCAACGTAGCTTGCTGGAGTGGGTCTATAGTATGTATCTAAACCCTGTGAAGATGCACTTATAAGCTATTTTCGTTTTAGCGGAGGTTTTTTCTACTATGAACTCTCCTTGTTTTACCAAAGAAAACATTTCGTTTCATCGCACATTCGAATTACGCATCACTCTGGGTCCCGCAGTATACATCTACAGAAGAAGCGGATCGTAACGAAATTCTTCTTTGTTTATTTGCATATGGAAACCGGTTAGCACAAGCATCGAACATTATTCCTGCAAATAGCTGTAGTAGACGTTTCCACAGTGATACTACGGGCAACAGCTTCAAGCAGGCTCTTAAATAATACTCGCACCATCTCACTCATATTTACGGGTCTGAACTCGCTCTTATAAGTTGTTGTTGCTTGTTTATTTCAGCCGACGGAATTGCCTTTGCTAAATATGGCTTACAACGATGACTCTGTATTGGCCCGACTTTCGTCACTCAACGAAAGCCATGATAGCATTGCTACAGCTGCGCAATGGATCATGTTTCATAGGTACGCTCCTTGTCTTTATCCAAAGTTTTCACAATGTGTATGTGATTAACAACAAGTTACAGGAGGCATGCAGAGCGGACTGTACAACTCTGGATGCAGCGTCTCAAAGACTCATCCAGCACAAAAAGACTGAGCTTGGTTTATCTCGCGAACGGTATGTTTGTCTGCCGGACGTAATGGCCTTGGCTGATTCAAGTGATAGAGGTGGCTCAGCAATCCAAAATCCGTCATAAGGATGATTTTATTATTGCTTTCTCGCCAGTGATTGCTGAGGCAGTTTCCGTTGCCTACAAAGGAGCTCCTGCAGAGCTTCAAGCGAAATTGAAGCGCGTGATAGATGTTTGGAGAGATCGGTCTATTTTCGAAGCGCCTATTCAAGCTGCTATTGACGCTCGCATCGGAGGTAAGTACATGACGACTTGAACTGACTACCTATGAAAAATCGGTGGCTGATTATCTGATTAGAACTTGACAAGGCTCGTGGTATGGCCAAGCCCGGCTTTGGCGGCTCTCCATTTGGTGGTGCTGGCGGTGCCGCCCCTATTCCATCCGAGTTTGCGCCTCTTGTGTCTGCTCACCAGAATGTCAACAAATTGAGCACGCCTCTCAAGGCCACTATCTCATCAGCAGACCAAGAGTATGAGAAGCAAACGGACTCATCTACGCCCGTGCCATCAGCTCCGGTCTACGCGGCTCGCTTGAATGGCCTTCTCAAAACCTTGGCCAACGCTGAGAGTGCCGTTGCCGAGTGTGTGAAGGCAAGGGAGGGTCTTGTCTCTGGTTTGGAGACGTTGCTTAACGCCAACCGCGCCGCATTAGATCAAGAGAAGTCTGCTGCGGCTCAGCTAACTTCCCGAAAGACCGAGATTGAAGAGAAGAAACACCAAGTTGAGGTTGGTATAATGAGAGCGCTAGGCCCAGCAGACAGCAACGGCTCTCCAGGACAGGCAGACGCTTCTGGCGCACCCCCAGAACCAGACAGGCCAGAAATTGAAGCCCTTACCCCACCGGCCTTTGAGCCTTTTGATGCACCTACACCCGAGGCATTGACACCAGAGGGTGAGCCTGCTTCTATCCCCGCTCCTCCTGATGCTGCAGAGGAGGAAGCTCCATCTTATCAATCACTGCCCATTTCAACCAACGGGTCGAACAAGCGACGCCGGGTCGACACTGAAGAGTTTCCTGATCTAGGCGGGGATGATGGCATCGATGCTGATGTTGCTGAAATGCTCAAAGAGGGATCTCAATCATGATTGGATAATTCATCGTTAAGTTTCACATGATTTGTTTGTCAGTTGCTTCGCTTTGTGGGTTGAAGTTGGCTGAAATATGCTCTTGCAAACAGTTCTTCTTGAACCGATGGATGGGTTAGTAAAGACAGGGAGAGAAAGGAACCCAGAGTAGGGTGTATTATTAAGGACATTGTAACAGGTATAGTTGCTTGTACGTATAAGAAAGGACAGCAGTAGCGATACTGTAGTTGCCGTTTAGTGGCATTCAATACGTATTTGAATGCCGATTTCCACACAGCTTGCGGGCCAAGAGGTCATATGCAGCCAGGCTGGTACTGATTGAATGAGCGACCTATAATTTGCTTGCGGTAAATAATCGCAAACATTGAAACTGATGCAAACATGGCGCTCAATGTGAAGCCTAGTCTATTCGGTTCAGGTCGGATCAATTGGGAGCCGTAATCGCGTGGCTCCGACCGAGGGACGCAATAATCCCATGGCCCATAATCCACCAGCGCGATGGGGTCCCACCTAATTTTTTTTTGTGAGCACATCTGGGCTTGTCGCAACTCGGAAGCTGAGAAATGCCGCTACGACGATGACGGCATCACAACCTCCTCAGCTCTGATCCTCTTGTTCATTCAAATCAACGTCTCTGTCAGCTTCACCAATCTCTCACGGACCACGGCTCGTTCCCACTTCTTATTCTCCGGCCGATAGCGCCGCCTCTGAACATGCTACGCTGAGTGGGCGTCTGATCAATTCCCTACCGTCATCATGGTCTCGGGAGTAGCACGCCGCATGCTGCTCCCACGCCTCGCCGAGCCCTCACAAGTGTCTCTGGCTGCATCGCGAAGTCAACTGGGAGCTTCATTTCACAATCCTGAAGCTCTAACTCTTCAGACGAGGGTTTTCCACGCCTCCAGCACACGCCAATCCGCACTACCTCCGTTCTCAATCGCTTCGTTCCGGTCATCGGCGAATAATACCCTCTCTCGTACCCAGCATATTCTGGCGCGAAATCGATCTCATCGGTGTAGTTCAGTCTCGCACGCTTTGCGACAGTTCTCAGTGGCGCCTCGTTCGCTCCAAGAAATACAGACCAAGATCGAAGAGAGCGCCAAGAAGCCTGCTGAGCTTGAGGCTAATCGAAGCATCGCCGAGGATAAACATAAGCAAGAATTTACCAAGAGCGAAAAGGCCGCTCGGGCTGCGCAGGTCAACTTGGCTGCTAAGCTCTCCAAGGAGGGAAAGCAGGCCGGCAAAGCTGGTTCGGATGAAATAGTGCGACTGATCAAGATTGCTCGCCCAGAAATCCGCTGGCTCGGTATTGCTTTTGTCTTTCTTGTCATTTCCTCTAGTGTCACCATGTTGATTCCCTTCTCCGTTGGTCGAATTTTGGATCTTGCTACCAAGGGCGAATCTGAGGATGTCCGTCTTTTTGGCTTAACCATGAACCAGTTCTTTTTTGGCTTGGGTACGGTCTTGACCATTGGTGCCATGGCAAACTTTGGTCGGGTCGTGCTTCTTCGAATCGTCGGCGAGCGCGTCGTAGCAAGACTTCGATCTCAGCTTTATCGACGTACATATGTCCAGGATGCTGAATTCTTCGATGCGAACCGAGTGGGAGATCTCATTTCCCGCCTCAGTTCTGATACTGTTATTGTTGGCAAGTCTGTGACGCAGAATCTCAGTGATGGTCTTCGTGCCCTCTTTAGCGGAGGTGCTGGCTTTGCTATTATGGTCTGGACGAGCCCCAAACTGACGGGTCTTTTGCTGCTAATGTTCCCCCCTATTGCCGTCGGAGCCTTCATCTACGGTCGAGCCATCCGAAATGTCAGCAGGTCAATTCAGAAGAACCTAGGTACTCTAACCAAGATTGCTGAGGAACGACTGGGTAACGTCAAGACCAGCCAAGCGTTTGTCGGTGAGGTTCAGGAAATCGGCCGCTACAACAATCAGATCCGGAAGATCTTTGCTCTCGGTAAAAAGGAGTCCCTAATTGCTGCTACTTTCTTCGCTTCAACTGGTTGGGCTGGCAACATGACTATTCTCGCCATGCTGATCGTTGGAGGCGGTTTCGTCCGGAGCGGTGCCATGTCACTTGGAGACCTGACTTCTTTCATGATGTACACGGCATTCGCGGGTTCAAGTCTGTTCGGTCTATCAGGCTTCTACTCAGAACTCATGAAGGGAGTCGGTGCCGCGAGTCGACTTTTCGAACTTCAGGATCGCAAACCCGGAATCCCACAAACAGTTGGTGTCCAGGTCAAGTCCGCACAAGGTCCCATCAAGTTTAGTGATGTCAGTTTTGCCTATCCTACTCGACCAGCTGTCAGGATCTTCAATGGGTTGGACTTTGAGATTCCTTCAGGCAGTAACGTGTGTGTTGTTGGCCCTTCGGGAGGTGGCAAGTCAACGGTAGCATCTTTGCTTCTAAGATTCTACAACCCCATATCAGGTTCCATCACCATCAACGGTCAAGACATCTCTAGCATGAATGTTAAGTCCTTGCGAAGAAGAATTGGTATGGTTTCCCAGGAACCTGTCCTCTTCTCCGGAACTATTGCCGAGAACATTGCCTACGGAAAGCCTCAGGCGAGCCGTTTCGACATCATTTCCGCCGCCCGACGAGCCAACTGCAACTTTATCAGTGATCTACCCGAGGGTTTGGAAACCCAGGTTGGTGCCCGTGGCTCCCAGCTCTCTGGGGGTCAGAAGCAACGAATCGCCATTGCACGAGCTCTGCTTAAGGATCCCGATATTTTGATCCTCGACGAGGCTACATCAGCGCTGGATGCTGAGTCAGAAACTCTTGTCAATGAGGCTTTGGCCGGTCTTCTACGCGGCCGCAATACTACCATCTCCATCGCTCATCGTCTTTCTACTATCAAGCGATCTGATCAAATCATTGTTCTCAACAACGAGGGCAAGGTCGCAGAGATTGGCAGCTATAAACAACTCGCTGCCGACAACGAAAGTGCGTTCAGCAAGCTCATGGAGTGGCAGATGAGCGGAGGTGAGGTGTCCAAAGACAGTGGAGCTGCTTCCAGGGCGCACATCACCGAAGCTGAAGAACTCGAGGACGACCTAGAGAGGGGTGAGGAGGAGGAGGATCTCGAGCAAGAGGAAGAGAGAAGGGACCCAAAGAAGGAGGAGAAACGTCCTTGAAGTAAGCAGGATGCCATAGAGCAGGCTACTTTTCCCGTAAGGATGTAATGCGGTTAGTGGGTTGCGGGGAGAAGAAAGATTAGACGAATCTTGTACATTATATATCCTGATGTCTATGTCTGAGTCTCTACGGCAGACCATCGTACCGTCAGCACTGCAGAGAGAACTCCACTCGACATGTATCTTATTTTCATTGGCGTTGGTCTGGTCTGGTTATTTAAATCCCCCCCAAAAAAGGAAGAAGTGGGCGGTTGGGGGTTATGGACAGCCGTGTATAGAAAACAGAATCCAAGCATTTTTTCCAGTCTTGGTTTGATACCCTTATGTAGAATGTTGTCCTTGAGTGTTGAATGTCAGGCGTCGCTAGACTGTGTTCATAACGCCTATGCCATAGTACCAGACAGATAGAGGGCTAGTAGGTTCCTTTTGTCATGAGCTTCTCTCAGATGATGCTTCACCGGCGACAAGTATCACATACTACCTTATCTAATAGCTGTTGGGGCAAAAGCACTGTAAGCACGAACGTGATGTAATGGCCCTGGTGAGATTATAGGTTTATTAAAGAAGTTCTCAAGCAAGTACGAGTAATCAGGACAAGATCAAAAGATGACTGATGACGATAAGCGGAAATGATACAATGGAACATGCATTTATTTAATTTCCACAATCCGGTACAGAGTCACAGGTTCCGAGATGGAGGCCAATAAAACAGCTCTAGGTTAAGCTGGTCGGCAACGGCTTGTCACATGTGACCCAGTTTCAAGCAAGACCAAATCTTGATCCTTAACAAACACTCTCCCTCTTTGTCCTGAGCAACTAAACATTCAAGAAAATATCATCTTGACTTTCAATTTTGCACTCAGTAACCTGCCGTTGTTGCTCTTGCGATTCCCTGCCTTTAGTAGAGTCTTTCGAATACCTCACTTGGGCTTCATGTCGACCGAGGCTGAGGGAACATTCGAGGTGGCAGACGCCAGTCTCTACACCAAGACCTGGACAGTGAGTATCAATGATGACAAGTAGAATCAAACATGAACTGATGCGACAACAGCCTCAGGGTCCCATTCGAGCCAAGGTGGTCCATGTCCACGGCTTCAGTGACCACATCAACTGGTACGATGACGTATATCGAATCTTAGCCTCTAATGGCATACAAGTCTTCGGTTTCGACCAAAGAGGCTGGGGCCGAAGCGTCAAGCAACAATCTGACAAAGGAAACACTGGTTCGACACCACGGGTCATTGCTGATATTGCTGCTTTCCTTGAAAGCAAGCTACCTTCGGATGTCCCGGTCTTCGTCCTGGGTCACTCCATGGGCGGCGGTGAGGTTATCACACTTGCGGCCGACCCTCAGTACGCCGAACTTGTGAGCAAGGTACGCGGCTGGATCCTCGAGGCCCCTTTCATCGGGTTCGCTCCCGAGGAAGTCCCAAGCTGGTTCAAGATCGTCGCCGGAAGGCTGGTCTGTAAGATTCTCCCAAGATTCCAGCTCAAACATGTGCTCGATGTCGACAACTTGACACGAAAGCCTGAGGTGGCCAAGGGCTTCAAAGATGACCCTCTGTGCCATGACACAGGCACACTGGAAGGCTTGGCCTCGCTGCTCGATCGTACAGCAGCTCTACAGTCGGGCTCCGTGAAGTTGGGCAAGGAAGTAAAGTCGCTCTGGGTTGGCCATGGAGATCATGACAAGGCTTGCAGCTATCAAGCGGCCATAGACTTTGCAAATAAACAAAATGTCAAGGATAAGGTCATCAAGACGTACGTGGGAGGCTACCATGCACTGCATGTGGACCTGTGCCAAGAGGAATATGCGAAGGATATTACCGACTGGATATTGGAGAGGAGCCAAGATGAGAAATCGATCGAGGCGAAGCTATAGTGCAGCTGGGTGGGATGTTTTAGTGGTGGTCGGTCTTGTATAAATGCTGACGTGCCCTCGCTTTCTGTAAAACGTTGGGAATAAATACAACAACATCAAGTGATGTAGACTATCTCAACCACATGGATCCCGTGATCCCCGTAAGCCTAGGGTTCTCTGCCGTCGACTTCGTCTGGGCCAACAGTGATACGCGAGACAGTACGGATGTGGCTGGTTGTATAAACCATCGCTTACCTTTTCAACGATAAAAGCGGTTATGACTTGCAACATAGCCAAGCCAATAGACCAATCAATAGCCTCGATGTTCCCTGCCTTGGCCTGCATGCTATTAAGTCCAGAGCAGATCCATGGGAATGGGATGTAGACGCCTTCGGTGCGGAATTGCGCGTCAGGGTGGGACCCATGCTCCGTAGACGGCCGAAAAACAGATGTTTCCAGGATGCGAAAAGCAACGGTACGCCGAGACCAGCTCCGGCCTTTTCCTAGACGTACCGGAGCCGTATCTGAACTATAATTGAACGTCCGCCGCTCTTCAAATTCAACGACTGCTTCAATTGTCTCTGTAATCTCACACCATGGCTTCTAAGGCCTACAGTCCTACGCTGGTCCGGAAGCGATACTCTGCTGAGCCATTTCAGCTCGTGCGGAGGCTCACTGATCCCTGCTGGTACAGCACCTCGAGTCTATCGCTGCAGCCGACGGATTTGTATGCTATGTTGTTAAGACGTTCGTTTCCAATCGAGGTCTCCAACATGATCATCCGCCAACAGGCTGGAGGGGCAAAAGACCGCTCGCTACCTACCTATTGACTTAAAATCTCGTCTTTGCTCCTCCTCTCTCCTCTTCGAAATCGAAGCCCACGTGGGGGGATGGCTGGTTGGTCCAAGTCTCAACAACGAGACCAGATTTGATCTTTCATATCCACTTCTGGTCTATCGATCAGCTCGCTATCCTCCTCTCCATATCCATCCATGCAAGGTATTGATTCTAATCATTGGTGCAATGTTGGATGACCGACCTTGATCTTCCTGCCGATTGCCTGGGCTTATTGCAGCGCTAGCAGAGGCAAAATCTACTCCGTTCCTCAGACCTCTCTTTCTTGCTCTCCATTCAACAGCTACCTGTCTTGTTTAACCAGGAATATTGCTACCGTTTATCTGGTTCTCAGATATATCGCCGTCGAGAGTCAGATCGACTAGGGCAGTCGTCATTTGCCTCCTCTTCCATCTCGAGAAACTACAGTCGTTCACCATGACGCCCGACAACAGCAGCCACGTCGCCCACCACCCACAGGCCATTCATCTCCAATCCATAGAACGCGCACGCAGCAGTTCGCGACATTCTACCATGCGCAATGGCTCCAGCACTGCTTTTGAGGCCGCGATGGCTGAAGACAATGAGACCATCGCTAGAAACGTGTCTCATATGACAGATGTCGAGAGCCAGATCACCGCCACTGGCCGCCGACAGCCCAGCTGCCTTGACCCTGACCCGTACGGCCTCTCGCGAGCGTACAAGACTGAATCTGATCTTGAAGACATCAAGGCCAACACATCACGGAAGCGCGATAGTCTCCCTGGCCGCAAATGTGTCCCCAGCAAGGTCGGCTCGAAGATCAAGGCACGCAAGCTGCAGGGCTTCTACAAGAATCAGAATGCCGCAATTGACCGCATGCTCAAGTCTGTTGAGGAGCATCGTGACGAAGCCCGCGATCAGCACGGCGAGGACCAGGTCAAGTTTCGCATTGCTGTTTGGGGATCATTTGCTGCCAATGTTGCCTTGTCGGCTGTTCAGCTCTACGCTGCCATCTCGTCAGGCTCCCTCTCGCTTTTCACCACCATGGCCGACTCCATCTTCGACCCTCTTAGTAACCTCACCCTCATTCTGTCGGCTCGAGCTATTCGCCGTGTCGATGCTCGACGCTTCCCTGCTGGCAAGGCACGTCTTGAGACTGTGGGAAACATCGTCTTCTGCTTCCTCATGATCGCCGTCTCGCTCATAATCATTGCCTTTGCTTGTCAAGAGTTGGCCCAGTCGAAATCGGACAAGGACTTCCACCTTCCTGCTGTGATCTCGGTCTGCTGCGCTTTCGCCACCAAGTTCGGGCTCTTCGTCTACTGCTGGGCACTCAAGGACAAGTACAGCCAGATAAACATCCTCTGGCAGGATCACCGCAACGATCTTCTAATCAATGGTTTTGGTATCCTTACATCCTGTGGTGGTGCAAAGCTGGTCTGGTGGATTGACCCTATGGGCGCTATTCTTCTGTCGGTTCTTATCTCTTGCATTTGGCTACGCACCGCTTTCGGCGAGTTTCTGCTTGTCGTCGGAATTACCGCTTCGGTCGAGACACAGCAGCTCATCACGTACGTGTGCGTAACACATGACAGCGCAATCGTTGGCATCGACACCGTGCGTGTGTATCACTCTGGCCCTCGCCTGATCGCCGAGGTGGACATTGTCATGGACCCGACGCAGTCCCTCCAAGAGAGCCATGATGTTGCAGAGGCGCTGCAGATCAAGCTGGAGGATCTGCCTGACATCGAGCGAGCATACGTCCACATTGACTACGAGACAACGCACAAACCAGAACACACATTTAAGAAGGACATGTAGGTCTAGTTACGGAATGCGTTTTCAGGGGAGCTTTGTATTGGAAGGGGCATTTTGCGCGGCTGGGGAGGGGTCTGGAGTTGGCGCGATGAGACAGGAGAGGCGAGACACTGTATTCGGGCACACGAGAAGTTTTGGTATCAAGGAACCTCTGGAAGTGGTAGAGAATCCGCCCAAGAAAATGATGTGGCGAGAACTTCAGGAGGCAGTACAGAGCGATAGTGTAAATCATGATTTTGAACAGGAACAAAGCCATCATAATGCGACAATGGCTCACGTGGACTATGCAAGTGAGAGCGTGTGATGCATAGAAATCAAGGTGATAGCTGGATTAAAGCAGGCCGAGTCGAGCTAATAACCCATGCGTGCATTGTAGATCCCGGCATTGTAGAGCTGCTAAAGTAAGATCTGGGGGAGGAGGCACAAGGGGTTACAGAAACAGGGCCGCGTTTTTTCTCTTCTTTTTTCTAATTTTTCATTTAGATTTTTTTTTATTTAATTTTGATGAGCGAAGTGAGACACGCTGATATGAATGTTTTATTTTCTCGCGTGTCTTTGTCCCGATCTCTATGGTGTCTCGGTTTGCTATGTCCGAGTGGCACCCAACCTGAGCTTGAGGCGTCTGCAAGACAACAATCTACGTCACAGCTTTATACTGTAGCGACTTGACTGGCATCTGGCCCGAGGCTGGGGAGATTTGAATGTCTTTATAATGGCCCAAGGGCGAGGTAAAAGGGGGTCCGATGAAGTGTCATGATGGAAGGGAGAGCAGGATTTTTTGTGTGTAATTCAATGGCTTTTATCAAGGGACCAGCTTGGAATGGTTGAGATTAGATATCTATCTGCACGAATTCGAGCGCCGCGTCGCATCACGTATAACGTTAGGTACTCACAGCTACCTGCGCGCTGCAGTAGGGACCTATTTACAAGGGGAACACGCCTAGTTTCGGCTGTATGCAGGAGCACGATCCGAGCCCATTCATCCCTAGAGGTTTTACAGTAATGATAAGGGCATGAAAAGATCCTTGACGTGCTGTGATTTATGAATATCCTCTGCGGCAAAGAAGAGGAAAGAAAAAACCACCAAAGAGCTGCTGAGGCTGGAGCTAAGCAATTTGAGCTCAGATGCAGCCAATTCCATCATGGTGCAGCCGTTGAAATTAGTGGCGATTCACTAGAGCCGCCACAGGCGGAAGCCCGTCCCGAACTACGGAGACGATGGCACGGTACTAGGGGGTACCAAAACGGTCCCAGGTCTTGTGCAATTGTAAGGCAGTGAGCCCTCACTGCAATCTCTTTTTGTGTGAAGGTGCGGGAACATCCAGCAGAAACTGAGCGGCTTGAACACGGATGTATGCTGTGCTGCCCTTGAACTGCAGAAACAGAGTGTCTAACTTCGGCGCTTCTAGAACAGCAGAGTTCCTCAGGGGACATTGTGGCTTGGAGTAGAGTTTAGTACCTGAAGGGTCGAAGACTCAGGTGTAACCTAAGCGAAAATGTCAGAACAGAGTACTCCGTACTGTAACCGCTATCCGGCCATCTCGGCCTCGGCTGAAATTCTACAGGGAGCTGTTTGGGATTCATCCATGCCCGTTGATATGTAGTGCCTCTTGGGTGCCCCACAGGAGCTCCATGTGCTTTGGCTGTTCGGGTAGGAAGTCCCCCCTCCACAGCGTCTGGGGGCATCATCGGATCATCACAGTAGATCAACACTAAGGTACTACTACCTCGTACCTACTAACTCCATGTCAGGACCTTACTGTTGCTACCGTTCTCACGTCACGCCTTGCTCTACTCTACTCTATTCTTCTCTCTTCTCCCCTCTCTCTTCCAACTCTCCTCTCTTCTTTTTGGCTCCTGACCAGAGCAACATACGTTTCTCGAGATTCTTGTATCGTTTCCAAAACAGACTACACTACGTAATCTGCACTAACGTTTAGCTTCCATTGGTATCCTTGCCCTACGTTCTTGTTGGCTTGGACCCCTCGACGCGCTTCGTGAAATCGCGATATCACAGCCTCACCTCCAAAGCGACCGTCCATGGGTTGCTGACCGGCCTCTCCAACTTGTCGTAGCTGACCTGGACAATCTACTCCGAGGTTTGTCTTACAGCTAATCGACTGTTCCTGCTACTACGCCGCCATGGCCGCGCAAGGTGCCGAAGAAGAGCATGTTTATGCTACGGTTCGTATTTCTTTCAGCGCTCGCTGTGTCCGATCCTGCCGAAATCGCTTTGCTAACAAACGAATAGCTTCTTCTGAGCGATTCCTATCTTCCTGGTCTGTCAATTGACTTCGGCGCTGCACCAAATTTTGGCTGACACCTCCCCAGGCGCACTTGTCCTCGCTCACTCTCTTCGCGATGCTGGAACCCATCGCAAGTTGGCCGTGCTGGTCACACTCGACTCTGTATCCGCCGACTCTATCACGCAGCTCAGGGTAAATTTCTCCGCGCATTTGCACACCTATTGACGCTGCCGCCACTAACCAAAGCTTTTGCAGAGGGTCTACGACTACATCTTCCCCGTGCCGCGCATTCGCAATGACAACCCGGCCAATCTGTACCTAATGAACCGTGGCGATCTGCACTCTGCCTTTACCAAGATCAATCTGTGGAAACTCACCCAGTTTTCAAAGATTGTCTATATCGACGCCGATGTCGTCGCATACCGAGCTCCTGATGAGCTCTTCGACACGCCCCATCCCTTCGCTGCCGCTCCCGACATTGGTTGGCCAGATCTCTTCAACACGGGAGTTATGGTCTTAGAGCCCAACATGGGCGACTTCTACGCCATGATTGCCATGGCTGAGAGGGGGATTTCGTTTGACGGTGCTGACCAAGGTCTTATCAACATGCACTTTGGCAGCCAGTATCATCGCTTGAGCTTCACCTACAACGTCACACCATCTGCACACTACCAATACGTCCCAGCGTATCGACACTTCCAGTCTAGCATCAACATGGTGCACTTCATTGGCTCCAACAAGCCATGGTTTACTGGTCGAGATGCGCCTTCTGGCAATGATCCCTTTAACGAGATGATAGGAAGATGGTGGGCAGTCTACGATAGGCATTACCGTCACCAGGTATGTTCAGCCATTATAGCGAGCAAGATTGCCCTTTCTGACCTGGTTCAAAGGAATCCGCCCCCGACAAAACCCCTCCTACTCCCCAATATGTTCAGTACTTCACTAAGGGTGAATGGCATCCCCAGCCAGTGCATGTGCAATCTACCACCAGCGATCAGCAGCACCACGGTCAAAGCTCTACTTCAATCGCAGGGCAGAATACTCCAACAACAGGTCATGAACATCACGCGCCCCAGGATGGGCAAGGTCCGGAATATCAACACCATTCGCAAGAATCTGAGCATTATACAGAACCACGCCATACCGAAGGATCTCGTGATGGGCCTTCGGATTCTGGTCTAGCTCACCATGAGCAGCATTTCGATCCTATTGGGGATCAGTCTGAGCAGCATCATGGGCATCATGTTCGCGAGCACCATCACCACGAAGAGACTCCACAGGAGCACCGACACGAAAGACCGAAAAATCCAGAGCCACCCCCAATCACGATGCATGATTGGGATGCTCAGAGGTAGGCCCATCGAAGTTGAAAAATGTTGTATGTATTTGAACATAAGATGCTGACTTTCCAAGACACCCGCCTCCCGCTGATTCGAAACCTGAGGCGATGAACTTCCCTTCCACTCATTACGAAATGTCCCGGGATACAACCCCGTTCGTCCCACCTGAACGCTACCCAAGTCCCCCAAAGAATATGTGGTATGAGGTGCCAAAGGAGAAGCCAGCACCTCGATCAAAGCCGGCTCCGGAGATATTCCCTTGGGAACGCAACCGACCTCGCCCGACGAGAGCATTTGCTGGAGAACCAGATCCACCAGCACCTGAGCCAGAGCCTACTCCTAAGGAGCCTAGCTCGGAGTCTGCAACACAGCTTTTTGTGAATACTCAAGGTTTCACGGAACCCTCGAACGTGACTGGACTTGGCGCGGGAGCAAAGAATGACTCAACCACATCTACTCCGATTGTGCAGATTACTCCATCGGACCCGTGGACATCATACACACGTACAAATGCGTGGGATGAAGTGCCTGAGATTGAGCGGTATGTAGATCGTTTGCATGGAGGTGGTCATCGACGTAGTAAGAGTTCGACCTCTTCGATAGGGCGCGTTAAAAGCCCAACAACTGGTGCATGGAAGGACGATCGGGGCAATTTCAAGCTTCGCGGTCTGAAGCTTACCGATTTCCCCAGCGCTGTAGATCGCCCCAGCTTGCCGGTCACGCCGGCCCCGATCCACCGGCACTCGTTCTGGGCCGGAGACGATGCGGGACATGAGGAAGAAGGGGCGAAGAAGCTTCCTGAGGCTGAAGGCGTGCCTACGCAGTCCGACTGGGTATGTGTGCATGGGAGACGTTGGAGGCCCTCAGACTGCCTGTGTGAGGTGACTGACTTGGTGCTACATCACCAGGACCCGCTAGCTCAGCTCCAGAAGTTGGCTAAGCAGCAATCGGA
Organism: Fusarium continuum; assembly: GCA_013184455.1. Classification (NCBI taxonomy): domain Eukaryota; kingdom Fungi; phylum Ascomycota; class Sordariomycetes; order Hypocreales; family Nectriaceae; genus Fusarium; species Fusarium continuum. The sequence continues at coordinate 35,784 of JABCKB010000273.1, forward strand.
TGCGTTGCTCAAGAAGCTCGGTGGCGAAGGGGACGAGGGGCGAGAAGGAGTGAGTCGCGAGATTCCAACACGCCCATTGCCCTTTGGTTCGGGTGATGTGAAGTCACCTACTTATGTTGCGCAGTCCGCCACGGGCGTGCTCAGCCCACAGCCGGTAAAAGGCGAGAGGTCGGCGGGTATTTTGCGTGACATGAGCAGTGGCCGCCTCGACCCTGGATCGAATTCACAATCATCAACGATACCTGAGCCGAGCTACTCCGGGCCCGGCGCCGCCTGGGAGAAGGACGAGAATATACCACAGCGCGAGACGCCACTGCTACCTAGAGAGGAGGAATTAGATGCTCTCAACGCATAGGAGAAGGTCATGTGTACATCAGCTACCTCTTCTGAACGGACAGAAGACATTGAGCCTTCTATCGTTGTCCACTACAACAAATGGGATGTGAGGGCCAAGAAGGAATGATTAATGCGTTACCGCTTCATGGCTATGAACGGACATGGTAATAAATACTGGTATGATGAAAGAGGCTCTTGGGTATCCGCGGCATGGGCACAGGTTTGCTTTTCTTTGTCATTGTTCTTTTGACTCCCTTGTGCAATATTACCAACAAGTTTCGAGGATTCCCGTCAATGGCCGAGGAAGAGAAGGAAAGGGGTTTTTTTTTTTTTTTGCTGGAATATGGACACGATGGCAGTGCCTCCACAGGTGTCACCGAAGAGTGGGAGAATTACTCCCTTGAATTGTCTTTGGCTCTCTTGTCTCTCGCATTGCATATCTTTTAGCATTCATAATTGTTCTCGCGCGTATATGTTTCCATACTTGGTTTGGATTCACCATTTCTCTGCACTCATTCATCAGCATGCCTCTACTGGTTTCATTCATCATGGAGCGGTGTTCCTGGTCATGGATGCTTGTGTAGTTACAGAATGCATTGGTAGCTTGCATGTCAAGCGTTCAGATGTACAATATTCAATATTCGCTTCGACAAATTTGTATTTCACGTGTCAGGTCTCGTCTGTTGTGCCATTAAGACAAATGAATGGTACGTAACTCCTCTAAACGCCATGCCGCTATCTCCCAGTAAAAACAAATGCAGTCTTGCTCGTCGCTGAGCCTATATGGGAGGGTGTATGATGATGTGTTGACGCGCAGAGACCAGGTTAGAAATCACAGGCGAATATTTATGACATGTGGAGCTAATCCTCTTTTATGCTATCATTAGCGTCCTCGTCTTCCGCGTCTTCGACAGTAACAGCTTTAGCCTTGCCCTTCAAGGAGCTAATCTCTGGCGCTTCATCTTCGTCACTGTGCGACGATGAAGTGCCTTGTGGCGTATTTTCAGCTGTTAGGCTTGACTGAGATATGGCCTCGACGGGAGCAGTTTGGCTTGAGCTTGCTTCGGTCTGGGGCTCATTCTGCGGTGCAGCCTCACTCTGGTCCAGGCGAGTGCCGTTACCGAAGAGTTGAGCTGATCCACCCCAGTTCGGCATCCTGGGGCTAGGTGCAACAACCAGAGGAGGATCAACGGCGCGCGTAAACTGGGCTGTAAACTGAGGGGGGCGTTGTTCAGCTGGAGCTGTAGAAGAGCCATTCTCAGCCGGTTGAGCTTCATTATTCCTGCTACCGATAGGCGACGGTTGTCTGACGGTAGACGTCGGTTGAGCCACAGCGATGCTATCTCCCATTGTTGCCTGGGGTCCAACCTGGGGCGAGGGCTGTGTCGAAGCCTGGCTACTATCGAGTCGCTGGAGAGGTAGCAAAGACCATCCAGGTGGAATAACAACTCCTTCGGGAAGCTCAGCGCTACCAGCGGGAATAGGTACAGCGTTGAGAGGAGCACCATGACGAGCCATGAGGGGGCTAGGGTTTCGCGGAGGGATACCAGGGAAACCAGGGAAAGTGGATGGGACAGTCATCTGAGGAGTCATAGAATAATGCTGGGGCATAATAGGCTGAGTCAGAGGCAAGACGGAGGGTGGTATCGGCTGTGACTGGATATTTTGGGTTTGTTCTGGGTGTTGCTGTCGTTGTCGGAGACGGTGTAGTTCTGCTTGGAGAAGGTGAAGGGTTTGTAGCTCTTGGTGCGCAATTTGAAGCGATTGCATCTCACGTTGGATCAACTGGTCAGCCTGGCTTAGCAGAGTTCCAACGTTCTGCAGGTTGTCCCCAGTAAGGAGAGGAGACGCCGGAGCAGTCTGGCCAGCAACGGCAGGGGTACCAGCCCCTGGTGTAGGAGGTGCCAGCCCTTGTTGGTTAAGAGCAGCCTGGGGCATGCCGAACTGCTGCGCAAGCTCTCTAACTTGCTGGCCATTGGCACCGAATCCAACTCGAAGAGGACCGAAATTGAAAATTCGTGGCCCAGCCGGTCGTTGTTCGGGTCTGACACCTCCGTTTTGCTGTCCCTGAGGGGGGACATCTCCAGGGTTTGCTGGCTGTTGCTGATCTGCAGGGCGCCCGCCTCCAAGCTCTATTCGAAGTCCGGCGGCTCGGTTCTGGCCGGCACGAGCGTTTTCACTGAGAGTAACAGGGCTACGGCAAGTTGGACAAACCTGCTGCCGTTCGAGCCAACTCTTGAGGCAGCCAAGGTGCAAAATGTGCCCACAGGGCAGCTTCTTGGGTCGAATGCGGTCCATTGCGCCGGGATTGTTCTCCGGATCCCACGGCCGCATTTCTTCACGGCAGATGATGCAGGTGTCCTCTCGTGCAAGCTCCTCTTGGGTGGCATCGGGATAACGGTTCATCTCTTGAATGGCTTTTCGGTATCGCAATAGAGCACCCAGTCTCTTGATAAAGTCGCGTGCCGTCATGAAGAGATCTCTCATGATGTGGATAGGCAGTCCATAGAATGCAAGAAGCATAAAGAAGAATACAATGTATATGCCGAGTTTGATCAAGTCTGTTAATGTCAGTGGTGCCTCCTTTACCCATTTGGCGTGCAACGTACCAGTAACAAGGTCGAGCCAGAGGACGAACTCTCCCTTGGCAGACCAACCTGGCACTTCAATGTCCATCTCGTCGATATCGTCCTCGTTCGGTAGCGGTTCGTCGGGAACTTCTTCACCGGCTGCTGCTGCTGCTTCACGTCGTCTTGTGATAGCCTCTCGCTCCTGTCTAACCTCTTGCCTCCTTTCGGCAAGTCGCTTACGCTTTTGTGCTTCTTGGATATTCTGCTCCGTCAACGACAGCGCATACCGGGCTGCCGTCCGCCAAGAACTGGTGGCCAATACTGCGAATTCGAAGAGAAACATAACCATCATGTTGGGTCGTGCTTGTTGAATGACGGTATTGATCGTGTAGCGGAGGATGTAGATATCATAAATGAAGCTTAGTGTGAGCGACACGCTGAGTCGCAAATGGAATAGGCGGGGGTTCGCAGGCGGTTGTTGCTCTAGGACCTCGACTCGTCCATCACCAATCCATCCCCAAACCTTGCCTGTCACCAAACCAGCAAACATGACGAGAAACCAGGCCCCAATCTCTTCGCGAAAGATGGTCATGGCCAGGCATGTTTCCGTAATTGCGAACCAGGCACGCTCGGTGAGCTGCTCGACTTCAACGGCACGTAGAGGGCCAAAGAACAATCGCGTTAGACCATAGACGAAGCTACTGTAGAGGAGTAGCGAGAAGTTGACCAAAACCTGGACATGGTGAGTTTAGTATCAAAGAAGGAGGGAAGCTCCGGTTCCCAGAATCGCGGGATTACATACCAACAAGCAAAAGTTGCTCTGGGCCAGATAAACCATTGCCGAGTAGAAGTTGGCGCGCTGATAGAAAGCCGAGAGCACAACGGTGCCCGCGAGGGCTGTCGAGGCCTATGAGGCAGAAAGCCAGCGTCAGTCCAGGATGATCAACCATAGCTCCATATAGCTTCCCACAAGCTCTCCCACCAAAGGAATACTTACCCCAGCATACCAGCCAAGTCGCATCTTGGGCATGGGAGTTGGATATTGAGAAATAACCCGGGTACTTGTAAAAAATGACAAAAGTAACCAATCACTCCTTGATCCCCATGGTTGAACTCGGATAACTTTTGATGAATGTACTGTCTGTATCGACGAAAGCAACAAAGAACCGCCGCTTGATGCCACGTTAAGCAGAGCGACGCACGACCGATGACGCAGGGGCCGATGCACGTGATTAGGCTCTTACGTGAGAGGATAAAGGCCGACGTTTCCCCGGCTGTAAGTACTTCAGGTAGGTACCTTAATCAATAATAGTGGGGGGTAATATGGCTGCGCAAATGTGTTTACCCTAAAGCCACATGAGTGATCATCTTTGGTAGGAACAGAAGTCTTAGATAATTCTTTAAACATTACAATCTACCTTCGAATCTTGATTTTACCTGAGGCTTGATCAAGTTCGTGTATAGGTGATCACTTGGGCAACTCACATCGGCATGGCAGCAGTGACACCCATCCTCACACCGGCATTGCTCGCCGCGATCCGAAAACAACCAAACCTGCCGCGGAATACATGGTACTTTATCACTGCCACGACCTTATCAGCACTCAACAGACCTGATGAACTACCGAAAGTCCTCAAGAGTGCTATTGAAGAAGACCCCGACACTGCCGTCGAGAGTGCTCCAGGTCCGGACGAGCAACTGTTCGTTTCCAGGCGTCTCAGGGAAGCTCTGCTAAAAGCTTCTGCCGTAGGGGGTATGCCCAAGGTATATATATGATGCAAAAGGGTGAGTATTTGAGTAACCGGGTTAACCACTCCGCCAGACAATAAACGCTCTGATGGCTTTAAAGTCTGCAACACCAGAAGACCTCCTTGACGAGACAGGAGTGGATACATCATCATCATCTAGACATGAAGACGTATACGGTACTCCACCGACGCAGGTGCTTGAACGAGGGCAATCCTTTTTTAACAGCATTTATGGCAAGATTTCCAGGCGTATAATGGGCCAGCTGGACCGGTCAGGCGCACCAGACTTGGGCTTGTTGGCGAGGTTGACATATGGTTATGTGCTCAGCAACACTGATGTGCTAACACCAGCTGAGACCTCATTCGTACTCATCGCCAGTCTCATTCCCCAGGACGTAAGTAACTTTCTTGGTAGCCACTCGGCTGCAGTTAGCTTGTGCATGATGCTAAAGCCAGTGCAGGTAAACCCTCAATTGAAGGGACATTTGCGGGGTGCACTCAACGGAGGCGCTAGCATAGATGAAGTAAGAGCTGTTAGAGAGGTGGTGATGCTGATATGTGAGGCATCTGGAATGAAAAAACTCGAACCGGATGCCATTGGGGGATGGGGATGGAGGAGTGAAGTTGCCAATGTGTAAATACCTAGGTGAACTTACCCTGGACCAACCGATCTCAAACAAAAAGCCCGAAACCACGGTAGAGAGATGTATCTGACTACCTAGGTACTCGAAACCAATTTTGATATCTCTTAATGCTTGCATTGTCAACATTCAGTTATATTGTCAAAGAGACAAATATTGTACATCACAAATGCAACAACATCGGGGCAAAGAACACCTTTGCATGATACGTTCAATAGCACAGGCAACAACACTACGAACTCGAAATCCCAGTGCCAACAGAGAGCCTCATCCCCAAATGTCTTCCGTAAGCGGAGGTCTACACGATTAATAAGCTCTGCGTCCTATCGTTTCATGTGCAAACGGCGCCCAGTCTCTTATCCTTGACCCCTCGAATTCCGCAGCGGCCGGCCCACGTCTCTTTGGCGGCGAGAAGAAGTTGAAAGGCGGAAGCCATTCCGCGATTAGGCGAGCCTGCGCGCAGAGCCAAAAAAGCCAAGTCGCAGTCCGCTGTCACGCGCCAAGGCGAGGGTAGCAACCCGCCCCTAAAGATTGGCTTGAGAACCAGGGCCAAGGGTCGAGAGAGACGAACAGAGTTCCCGGGTGGGTTGTATCCGTAGCCCGGAGGGGGCGTCGTGAGTAAAGCCAACGCCGCTCTAGAGGTACTACCCGCAGATTTCGAAGTAATCGAGGCCAGCCAGGGCCTAATTTGGGTACGCCACGGTTACTGGCCTTATGCTGCTCGATGCTGGTTCGTTGTAGGATATCTATCATACTAAACCAAAGGTCCAAAGGAGCTTCCCGTAGCTAAAAGGTAAAACCTAGATCCTAGAGCGAACCCGTCTTAGAGCTTGAATAATTGAGACAAAGTCCATCGAGGAGTCTAGGCTTGAGAACGGCGCCTAGGGAAGAGTCACTACTCACCACGTCAGAGTGATTTGAACGGTCTAGGTACGGTAATCAGGTACTTGCAACTGAGTTAAATCAGACTTCAATAGACCACCACAAGATCCTAGAACTCTCTTAGCTCGTTGGGCGTGCTATTGTGGTTTGGTAGTACTCACGATGGATACAGTGCTCGTCTCATTCTACAAGCGAGAGCTTCCTGGCCAAACTCTCCGTCAACCGCGTATTGTACTGTAACGGAATAGGACACGAGACTCCATTTCCAATGTCGATCTCGACAGGCGGAATCCTTTCACTGTTGTTCCTCCCAGATAGGCGGAACTGAGCCGTACCCCATCTCTCGATACAACGTCCCGAATGGGAGTCTCCTCCCATGTCCATCAGATCAGTACAAGGCTCCCCTTGCGTCATGCCCAGTCTGGATAGGCAGATTTGTCTTTGATCTTTGACAAGAAAGCCTAGCCGTGGGGTTGACATCTCATCCCATCCCATACCGGTACTCGGTAGGCGACTCAGTTCGCTCAGTTCAGTTCAGTGCGACATTGACTGGACTGGACTTGCTGCTTTCCTGGGTCGATTAGACGCCGGCGTCGCTCTGGATCTGGCAGCCACACCATCCTTTGAGAAGGCCGCCTCTGGTCGCACAAGGCGAATTTGGTGATCTGGCAAAGCAAAAAAGGCAACCGAAACACCCACAGAGGGCAGAGAGGGCAACTAGTTGGGAAGCAAGGCGTCCCCATTCGACCGGGGAGCATGTAGGAAGGGTAGCATTCACCTTGGGGTTGCAGGAAAGGCTAGGATAAACTTGTACCGTGAGCCAAACATGGAATGTCGACTTGCAGCAATAATCTCGGATGCATGGCAGCCCGAGGCAGTCACACACACGTTGGTTAATAATGGTTTGTCTTTTGTTTGGGTCCGTCCAACCAATCTCTAGGCACGGCCGGCCGACCGTGGCAAGCTCCAGGATCAGAGTAACATCATGAACAAATTCTATCCGTATCGCATCGTATATTGGAGACATTGGGATACTCCCGAAAGTCGTCGGAACTCGTCACGACAGGGCAGGGTTAATCGAGCCTCTTGTTTCTTTTCTTTTTGTTACTCTTTGTTCGTTCTACCCTGTCAGTTTCAATGAGGACTCCCACACGTGGCCGAGATCCTCGAGGGCCAAGGGCCAGCAAGCCACTAAGTTAGAGGATAAACGTATTGACAGGGGGGCGGCTCAGAAGCGGCAAGGCGCGCATCAATCCATTGTGTCGGGTCAGTCGCTCAATTAGGTTCAAAGTTGCCTGTTGTCGATGCGACGATGTGAAATGACGGGAACATTGGCCTTCTCGATCTGCACGCCTCTCTAACTTCCAGTGCGTGTACGTGATCACCTCAACGCCTATAAGCCGCAGAGAACTTATTGGGACCTAGTTTTTCATCTTCCTGCGATACATTACAACATCGCACCGGGAATCTACGCTCGCCAAAATAGTACGCACGCCGCGTTGAGATTGGGTTCCCAGCATTCAGCCACTGCCCCGCGCACCGGTATTATCTCTGGAGCAAGCTGTAAGTTTCTTTTGCGTTTGTGAGTTGAGCTCAGCATCGATAGAGTCTAGGCAACCGAATCTGAATAAATGTCGTATGCTGTACAACTGTAACAAGAGGCCCATGGCCTCGCACAGTGTGTTCATCTATCCAAGTAGCCGGGTCCTTGACTCACCGGTCTGCTCTCAAGAGCTTGTCTAGCTTCAATAACTTAGTCCGACAGTCTGGGTGTGGCTGAATGGCGTCTAGGTCGGCAACACTAAGTGCCGTGCCTAAAATCTTAAGGGCAGATAATGATGAGGGAAGAGTGACATCGACATCTAATCTCTCAAGGTAAGTCAATTTCAAATTTCTGAGGCAACGACAACCGCCCTAGGATAGCAGTGTCTCCATTAAATCTGGACCGCCACTGGAGTCAAATACCGAGCGACAACGGCGGCTCAACCGACATGTGTACTCACGGACCAGTAATTGCCGTCGTCCTTCCTTTCTGTTTCTCAATGTTCTAGGCTATGATGGAGTATCTAACGGGACGTTAGCATCGAGTTAGCTTGATTGTTAGGCAGGTGGCGCTCGCGTAAGGCTACCACGGTTGGAACTGAACTGCCACGGGATCCTCGAGTCTACAAGGCTGTCCCTTGAGCGAAGAATGCCTAGACCACTGTTAGCCCGCCAGCGAAGAAGAAGCCCAAGTTCTATCTCTGAGTGTTTCAACGGACACTAAGCTTCACACGGGCCATGCAGACTGGTGGAGTCTGTCTGCCTGCACTGTCGTTGTCATGGCGGACGCTCTTCTGCGCTGGAAAACGATTTCCTCGCCGGATGACGGCAATCAAGTTCGGTGGAGTTCCCATCACTCGTTCGTGCCTCAATGAGTCTTCTGTTGGGAGACAAGACACAAAACAGTAACAGAGGGACGACATGAGACAACGGCGATATCAATCACACAAACGTGGAAGTATTGTGGTAGCACCTTCTGGCGAGTCTTGACGATGCATCATAGGAGACTGATGGTCCGAGATGGTGTTGCATGATCTGATGTGGTGAGTGTGGATATGTGATACCAAGGCCCATCAAACGCCGGGCGATCCAGCGTGTAATGTGGTGATACTGGGCGATTGACAAAGCCCGTCGTTTTCCCCCTAGCATTTGGTCTGCGAGGCGGGCAGGCGGTCATGACGATGGCAGTCTTGTCGAACCTGTGAGCCAAAGGCTGTCGTTATACTATTGACTTTGACAGCTCTCGGTGGGTTCGACGTTCCCGAAATCAAGCATTGATCAGCGCCAATAACTCGGCAAAGTCCAATTGCTCAAAGATGTGCGACAGTGTCATTGCTCAAGGATAGTAGGTACAAGTCCAAATTGAGTACTCCGTAATGCTCGGCTTATTCATTGACGAAGCTTCTAATGTTGGATTAGACAAGCTACAAGGATTCAAGGAAGTGCCAAGATTTAACTCTGCAACGCAAGTGATACGAGCAATACGACAGATTATTGTTGAGGGGAATGGCACAAGATTACTACAGTTGACGAGGAAAGGATCAACGTAGCCGCTAATAACAGATGCTGCGTAGGATAGTGATCTTGAGATTCGAACTGGGTCACTCGTGTAAGCACATGTTGGATATCTTTCAGGGTTCATTCGCAGAGTTCTTGACGGGATAGGTGGGTTTCCGATATGCCAAAAAAGCAATGGCCAAAGATGTTGGAAATTAGCACATTGAATGTTCCGAAGAGTGTTGAACTTGACAAGTGTTGTTGGTGTCTCGGCTGCCCAGTGGGGGCCAGGCCAGGGGTCATCGTTGGTCGTGATGCAAGCAATCAGGTGCAGAGACTTGGCCCTCAATTCCGAATGGAGGACCCCGTGATGAACCCAGTCCCTAAAAGAGGGCATTGCGGAGCGAGGAGCACGGAATTGGCGGCGGCGGGACAGTCAGATTTGATGGTGGTTTATTCGCATCGGTGAAGCCGAGAGAGCTTGGCAACTTTATCGACTTGCAAGGATCGTGACAGCCAATTAGAGTTACGAAACGGGACAGGGTCAATCGCTAGAGACTCAGAGACAGCTTGGTTGAGGCGGCCGACCGCTGGAATGTGCGTCGGGTGCCCGCCCGGACACGAGCGCGGGTGCCGAGGTCTTCGATCCAAGGAGCTCCATAACCAGTATTTCCTTGGGCTATCGGCATGTTTTGCTTTTTCCCTTTACTTATGCAAGCGTTATTTTGCGTTTTACCTCCGCAACCTTGAAGACGCTTGCCTTGCGTCTGTTTATGCTTCATCTGACACAAGGACTTTGTTTTGGGAACGAACCCCGTTTCTGCTCTCGCTGAGGAACGCGGACTGACTGCGTAGAGTAGAGAGGCCGAGAGGGAGGTAGGTAGTCTAAGGTGTGTCAGATAATCAGCATACAATGTAGCTGTATGGTGCTGTCAATGGCGGGACATGATTAATGCGCAGACAGGCAGATCAAGGAACACAACTCTCGAATCACTGTACAGTGTCATCAGAGTGGGTGGTAAATTGTAATAAGCGACTTTGTCATCGTAGCGGTGATAGCGGTGATGCTACTATGGCCTCGGGCCTAGAGCTCGAGAGACACTGAACCGTTTATAGGTAGGTACATGACGTCTCAAGAGGTTGCAGATGCATCGCGCTCGTTACCCGTCTGGGCGTCTGTTGGCAAGAGTTGAATGTAACTTGGGAGGGTGGGTTAGAGTGCCGCCTGGCATCTGGGATGAGATTGAATGGCACAGACGCTTGGGCTCGCCGTCGGTCTGAGTCTTGCGGTTACAGGGGCAGGTGAATCGCTGCCGCTGCCTCAAGGGTTGAGCGCTCGCTGCAAGTCCATTCTATCTCTGACGCAGATCAGTACGTATCTCTTCCGAGGGTGCTCCTGGGATGCCTGTGCTCAGCCCTACGCGCCAGCCTGATCCCAGAGATTGAAGGAGTTCGGGTTTTAGTGCTGCTACCTTTTATCATTAGCGTTGCCAGCCACACCCTCCCCTACGTAGCGCTGCCGGCGGGGCTTCCCGTCATTTGGGGCACACACCCCACCGCGAATGTGAAGCCAGACCAACATTGTCACGAACCGCGGTGAAGGCTGTGTTTTTGCATCGCATATCTTTAGCTGCAGCGAGCGTAATCCCAGTGCTATTGTTGCTTCATGATACCAATATTTCGCATCGGCAACGACTGGGTCGTTGCAGAGATACATCCACAGTATGGTCCAGTGTTGGATGACTCGATGCAGTGGTGTCCTCGCTGTTCGATACAACAAAGAATGTCATCCATATTCTAGGCTCTGACCTTCTGTTTTAAGAAACAATATTCTCCTTTGTCAACTGCCGGCATTCTAATGGCGCCATCTGTACCGTTCAGAAAGGAAGCTGTGGTCTCAGGCGGCCTAGAACCTCGGAGTATTGATTGATTGAGCACCATGTGGACGTGATGGCTTTGCTATGAAACGTACTGTACTTGGGTGACTTTGCTGGGGGTTAGTGTCGTGACAACAAGATGTGGCTGGCCCATCAAACATCTATGGCCGCGCCAAGGCGGATCTCCAATATCTTCTGGCTGATGCTGCCCGGGGTCTTCTCCACCTTGACCCAAGTGATCAAGCAGGGGTCAGGAGGTGTGAATCGCCCTGACTGAACGGGAATAGCCGTACAAAAAAAGCGAGTGTCGGCTACAAGGGCAAATGAAGACTGCGGAAAGCCGCGAGCGGAATTCGCGCCTATGGAGCGATGGGAGTGGTCGCTCCATCTACGAATCGAATCGCCTTCCGTCAACAACAAGGCTCAGACAACCGAAGCACATGCGGCTAGACTGAGATATCGTACGGCAAAGACAATCAAAGCGGCCGCCGGATGCACGGTCGTGGAACATGAACATTAGAGAACATGAAATTCAGGGTCCTTATCCACAGCGGAGCGAAACGGTCAATTTGTGGCTAGCTGCGACCAACTGTAAAGTTACCAGTAGGGAGGTTGTCATGGTGTTTGATGTTCATGCCGTCTTACTCCTGTACAACTCATACAGGGCTCCGATGGATGGTTACTCTCGTACATTCCCTAGACGTCACCGATGCGCGTTTGAAGCGGTCTGTCTGTCGGAGGCTGAGAATGAAGACGGGCTTGGCTTCAATCATCAAGCAAATGCTACAGGTACCAACATGTCAGGGCAAAGAGTCGATAGGGCTGAGTATACGATACCCCAGTGCCACGTCCCGATGGCTGTGTGCATTTAATGTACGGTGCCGGGCAGTACAAGGTTCGTGCACATACATAGAACTGCGCATAACAGCCATAACTGATAAACGGCCGTTGGGTAGGTGCCGTCATTGGCTCATATTATGCTGTGGTATAGGCGCCCCGGCAGGGTCTCATTCGGGAACCCCTCGCTTGCATCTGAATACTTGTAGAGCCAGATTGCTGGAATAAAATACGTGGGCAATTCGGTCTTGGCCGATGCAGGCTGACGAAGGGGTCATCCAGTCAGTCAGCCACTAGGCAGGCCAGTGGGAAGAATAGATTCACCTCCATGAGATCGAGGGAGGAGGCCTTCGAAACCCGGGTATGAGGATCTTTCACTGGAGGATCAAGAAGAAGAAAGCAAAAGTATGATATTTGATAAATGATGATATCGGATAAGGGGCAGGGTGGGGATGCAATGAGGGGACCCGCGGCATCGGATTTTCAATAGATGTTTTCTTTTCGTGATCCACTTACGAACCCCTGTCAATATTTTTCGACGTCTTCCCCTTCCTTGCTACGTACCTTTTATATGAGACATGGTCCTCAGGTGAGTGATATCCGACTCTGGTTTCTAATGTTTGGGTATCGACCCGGCTTTTTTCTTTTCTTTTTCTTTTCTTTTGCTTCTTATAATTCTCCCTCAAGAATGCCCCTGTTATGTAGGTATACTTGTTCCAGGATTCTGGGTAGGCCTTGGCATGTCATGGACAAGCCGAGCCCCATCAAGCAAGAGTCGACGATGGGCTAATGTCAGAGTTGTACGGGAAGGATGACAAGGTGTGCGTGTTGCTACGGAGGGCAGTAACTTTAAAGCATTGTCTAGAGTAGTCATCATCTTACAGCTCTTGTCCAATGCCAACTTCTACAGGCCCCCTGAATGAATCGCGACACTACCGGGACAACTATTATGACTAGGCGGCTTGGTCAGCAAAAACATGCTGAACTGTCCCGCTTCTTGACTCTTCTTCAAACTTACCAGCAGGTCTGGAATAATACGGCACAGTCGTTTCTCGATATCCGTATCTACTAGGCAGCACCAAACAATTAACGTGGTTGATCGGGAACGCGGCTGTCTTGCCGGCCACAGATGAATCACGAATCATGGAGAAAGCGTTGCCTGCTTTAGTAGATAAACCGCTTATCCCATTTGCCGTCCCCGGTGTCTTGTGTGTCTCGTTTTCCGCTCAGGCCCTATGACGTTAACGAGCAGGAGATCACTAATGAAGATCGTCGACCGAAACTCGATGTGATGCGACTGCATAGGTAGTTGCGCAGTCTTGGCAGTTTACCCAGGGACTGAATTGAAACCCTTGCAACCAAGGCTTTTACTACCCTCATAAAAAGCCTAGCCTAACCTCAAAGAGGGATCATATATGCAGGCCCATCAACAGAGTCAAAGGAAGCCTATGCATGCCACGTTTGCTAGGACATATTACTTTTATTCTTTGACTCATATCAAACACTCTGAATTAGTCCGCGATGCATGCATTTTTAATTGGGTCGAGGTCTCCAGTAGCGATTGTGTTGCACAGCCATCCCGCTTCTTTTTTTAAACCCCACCATCATCTCTTGACAAGTTCTGATCAAGGGGGTTAATGATACACAGCAGCCAATAAGAGGCGCATGTCCGTCAATGATGGCTTAGCATTCATTACTGGCACTAGGCCGGTTGCGTCTGAGCGTCTCCAGCAACGAACTTGAACCATCACTACCGCCGCCAAACGCAGGAACTCTGCACAGCATGCGGTGGGAGGACCTCGGGGTTGACAAAGCTTGAAATTCACCTTCTCGAGGCGTTTCACCGTTTCACGTCGGCCGGACATGGCGTTCGGATGAGGGGAGAACTCAGACCTTAAACAGTTCAAGCCCCGACGCCATGAGAACCACATTACATTCTGCTTTGAATCATAAAGTTTGCCTTGCATGATTGCGGTCCAAAACATCGATATCTCAGACACACAATTCCTACGGTATGGCGAGCAACGGTAATTACTGAGACAAAGTTTGCTATCTTGCTAAACCCTGCGAATAATGGGTAACCATGTCAAGAACTTTGCTAGTTTATTCATGCATATAGCATCAATACACAAAGAGCGCCTTTTTCGTGCTTAACATTAATCAATCAAGACATACATGAGCCAGCGGACGCCATCTGCTGTAGCATAACAAGTAACAGCGTCACGTTAGGGGTTATTAGAATGCTAACGTGAGGCAGTCTCGGCAATTACATCAGAGATGACATGCCGTTTCCGGAAATGCAGGTCTTATTAGCAGATGTCGTGGATACTGTACTTTCCTCATTACAACTCCACCTTACACAACTGATCAAATCAAAGCCCGACCTGATATGATTTAGAGTCCGCCATAATTTCTGGTGTTTTCGTTCACATCGAGTCACAGTTAAAGATTCCGACAATTGTCTCGTTGCGCGTCAAGTTGAGTCGACACCATGTGGAGTTGCCATCCATTGTCGGCGTCATGCTAAGCGTGTTGGTCACTGACGGTTTTGTTCGGCAAGGCTTCTGAAGTCTATGATGGTCAAATGGAGATTATGGAGACAATGGAGACAGTAGATTCGGGGATGGAACACCTGCCCATAACGCCTAACAACAGTCCCTCAGCGTCAATCATAGCGGATATCTGGATAAGCGCTGGGGACGGGATCATGGTTGACAGGCATGTCGCAACGAGAGGCTCAAATGGGTAACACTTGACATCAGTGATCTTCCGGGCGAGCGAGAAGGTTCGCATACGAGTGACCAGTTTAGGAATAGCCAAGATGATATGCTACCAGGCTGTCCCCGGGGCCATGAGATGCTTGGGACGCCTTCCCCGGGAGATGTAACGTGCGAGCCAACGACAAGGGCGCAGCGACCATGTCGGGAAACGTTTCGACAGGGGGACTGAGAGGTAGAGAGGCAGGGGAAAGGAGGGGACAGGGGGAAGAAACCCACGATAGAAAGACAGGGCAAGGCCGGACTGCGCCCACAGACCTCGGGGCCGATTGAGACATCTGGCAACCGAAGCATGGGATTGGTCCCAGCAACTTTATCTCGCACAGCATTCTGTGTCGTCGGCACGCACGAGAGGCACAGCCCAGCATTCATAGGGCGATGCAGTACGATGTTTGCACTATATTCTATGCACCAGGGGGTTGTAGTTGGGTTCCGTACATTGGTTATGCATTGGTTTGGTTTATCGATAAAAATATCTGCCTATGCCACCATCGCGGTTTGGGCAAAGCCTCCTCCAACCACCACGTTTTGAGAGACGGATGTCTCGCGGCTCCAGATTATTGCAGACGCGGGAGGACAGTGCTACCGGACTTGCCCTGAAAACGATTAGAATGCTGCATGTGTAAGTTCATCGAGGCAACTGGAATGCTGCGCATGTGATGTCTAGCTCGAAAGAACTGGCCGACATTAAAAATCATCATATCTGGCTAATTGTCCATGTGCTGCGAAACCCCCATAGCGACTAAAAAGCAATTATCTATGCAGTATCACCGACTTAAGGATATTCGGCAGCGGTTTCAATATTGCAAAGGATCAATAATACTTGCAATTCAATCAATCCGAGATCCTAGAACCTTACCCTCACCGACAGGCTGGTCCATGTCAGATCAGACTGCATCGCCAATCAAGGAGACATAATTGGATGCTACATTATCTGTACGGGGGGTTGTTGAACGAAAGGGAGGGAGGGGAATGATGATAGGGAGATGATGAAGAAGAGGAGGCGTTTAGTACAGTACAGTAACGACCAACAAAAGGCATGCATGAGACGGATCACTGCGCGAACGACGGAAGATTGACGATGGTTGCCGCACGTGAGTTTATACTGTAGGTATGCCTTGTGCTATATCTAGCATTGAGTTTAAATCTCCGCTTGAATAGAGTTGGTTCGATAGCTTACTTTAGATTGACTACAATAGCAGGACAGTTGGCTTGCTACGAATAGCAGCTCGGTGACATCCTGTTTGCACATACCGGTACACGCTCGAATACGTCGACAGGTAGGTACCTAGGTACCTGGACCGCGAGGGACGAGACCAGCGGTACCGGCCAACCACTGAATGGATACGGACTTGTGACGTGGGACAGTTGTGGGAGACCCCTGAAGATGGGAGAGACGATTATGGGGCCATCGACTGCGGATGGCGAAGAGTCCATCATAGCACCCAGACAAGGATGGTCACTACGTACTAATGGACACTGGTCGCAAGTACCAAGACTTTCAGCGGAGACCCTTGCTCCATAAATTCTTCCTGTCGACCCCTTTGCAAATCGCCCGGTCGCTCTGCCAGACATCGACCCTGTCCATCTGGGAGGTCTGGTTCTTTGTACTAATACACTAAATG
Source organism: Fusarium continuum (assembly GCA_013184455.1). Lineage (NCBI taxonomy): Eukaryota > Fungi > Ascomycota > Sordariomycetes > Hypocreales > Nectriaceae > Fusarium > Fusarium continuum. The sequence continues at coordinate 52,116 of JABCKB010000273.1, forward strand.
CAAGTCCCTTCATCGACGCCCTTCGTAGATCAGTTTGTTTCCCACACGCACGCCTCCGTTGGGTCTTTGATTCACCCCATGTTTCCGTACCAAAACGCTACTCTGCTCTCCGCCTTTTCGACAATAGCCGCATCTTGAAATCTCGAGAGTAAGAGGCTTACTACACACGCTTTCACTGTGCGCGGTGATACATGCTGGGGAGACCAGTCTTTTGAAGAAGAGAAGAAGAGAGGTTCTGACGGTAGGAGGCGGGAGGCAATACGCCTCAATCGCTGTCTCTGTTCCCCTCAATGATCCTCCCGAAATCCATGTCAAGGCCCCCAAATATGGGATGGAGGTAATCTTTTGAATACCGAGCCTGGAACGTCACTAACACTCTACACTCTACACCACGGTTCGGAAGGCATCACATTCTCATTGAGTAACTTTTTGCTGTAATTGAAGATCCCCCTCCTCTACATGGTCCTTACAATCTGAGGTACGGATAGGCTGGCGCTGTTTGGCGCTGTATGGCGCTGGGCCGCTGGCGTGCCTCTGCTCTTCTACCACCACTTCCACTTGTTTTTTCTCCTACCTTTCTTTTAGACCATCCCCACGGCTGTGCACACACACCCTCCTCGCCTTTTTAGGCCTGGTCAACTGGGCTTGGGCCTGAGCTGGCTGGCTGGTGATGGGGTGGTGGACTCACCCTCCCCTGGCCCCCTGGCCCTACCTAGGCCCTACCAATGTACCGGCCGATGTATCGTACATTGCCTGGTGTGTCTGTTTCTCTCTTGGACTCTACCCCAGCAGCCTCCTCTGGAGCTTGTATCCATCCCGTCAGTCAACTGGAGAGAGCCGATCCATCACGGACGGGGCCCGAATGCAGGTGTAGGTAGTGGTGCCTTGACTATATCTATATCTACGTCGGCAGCCCCCAACCCTTCCGCCGGGTCTAGGAAGAGCTCACTACTCGACAACGACAACCTCGACAGGTATTATTATCACGACAGTGTCTCTTTTAAGAACATCGTCTATCAACTGTCAAACATCTACTAAAGAACGACAAGACCAACAAGTGGCTCCTGCATACTTCGACGTGCAGTGTTCCTCCTATCTTCCCACCGACACTTGCAACACACTTCTTCCACGGATACCTTGAGACAACTCTGCCTGCTCACTCTCAGTGATCTGAACAATATTGTCTATATCGACCTCAGCAACATTCCCACTTGTTGATATACAGAGAAGGTCGTCATTTGGATACAAGTCCCAAGAAGTCGACCAAAAGAGGATTCTTTGCCGTATCCAAGCCCACATCCACCAGAAGCATCTCAGCCCCTGCGAGACGTCGACTCACTACCAGCCTCACTCCTTTCTGGAATGCGAAGTACAGGTAAGCTTCTCCGGGGTACGTCTGCTCATTCTTTCGTTGGACATGAGAAGTCTCCTTGCCTCTGCCTCTCTTCCCCTTCTCTTGGAGCTCCGAACCTGACATTTGTGCTGTTGCGATTTTCTAGATAAAGGTGGTTGCACTCCGAGCTTAAGCTATAATCGCTTCAAGCCCGTTCTCGCTCTCGCCTTGACCAATACAACTACCAGCTTCACCTTCACGGCGAATATCCCCCATCCCCCGCCTCTCCTGCCAAGACATCATGACTACCTTGACAGAGCCACCCTTCGCCATGTTCCCTCCTCCACCCGATGCGGACGACTTTGCTCGATATGCGGAATCCAGTGTCATCTTCACCTCAGGACCCATGGACGTGAGCATCCCTGCCGATGCGTTCGGCTTCCAACAGCAGAACACCAGCCAGGATGCTTTTGCCTCATCAATGGGCTTCGTTGAACCCTCTTTGTACGCCGAGGCTCCCAACTACATGCTTAACAGTCGCGCATCACCGAGCATGTACACAGATGAATCTCCCGACATGAGACTTCCTTCGTCGAGTCTTTCAACTGCGTCTGCTCCCTCAACAACTTCGTCAGCCATTGGCTCTCCCCAATCTAACCATGGCCAAATGGGTGCGCTGCCCGAGTGGGCTCCCCAGGGCCTCGGTCTTCAGCCTACTATTGTGGGCAATGACTACATGGGATCCGACTTTGCGTCGTTTCCTAGCTCGGGAATGGAGGAGCTCAGCTTCGACTTTCCCACTGCAAAGGCTTTCGTCGGTAAGTTCAAAGCTATTTCTCACTCGCTTCGTGTTCGGCGATCCCTTTCCCCCCTGCCTCGCAATGGTATTGGTAGAGGCTTGGCCCCAGTTTGAGGCCTCTTCCCCACCACCATATGCTAGTGTCTCTTAACCCCTGCCCGGTGCTTGAATGACAAAACGATGTGTCGGATTGCGCCTGTCTTTACCACGGCGTCGGCTCTCGAAGCAGTGCAAGGCGAGCTGAAACTCGTCGATCCTCATCTTGCAGTTATTTCTTGCTGCCATTTGAGTTTATCCCTTGCTATCGATTCCCACCTTGTCATATCCTGTCTTTTTAAGCGACGGTTTGGCCCGTGGGCCTCTCCGTCAACTAACTGAGACATTACACCTGTCAACCCAATCGGCGCTTGATGTCACTCCTCCGCTGGCAAACGATCGGCGACGTAGCTTGCTTTTCCCTCGGCAGTGGCCAGCTGGAAATCCATATTGGGTTTAGCTCGGTCGACTTGACGTTGCAATCACGCTCTCACATCAACTCCACCGTTTCTGTTCCTGAGTTGATCGCTAACCAGGCATCTGCCATGACAGAACCTTCTCTGATTCACCCCGAGCTTACTCACCCGCCTATGGGTATCCCTCCATATGACACTCACTACCAGCAACCCAACCACACGTATCCCACATCTCCCTCTGCCTCTTCCTCCTCGCCTCAACCTCATATGATGAGGACCAATAGTTCTTCGCCCTTCCAAACCGGAAATTTTCAACCCGCATTCCCCAGCAGCCCTTACGGTGCGCCAATGGACAACCATATCCGCGCCCCAAGCATTAGCCAATTCGTCCCCCCAACACCAGGCGAGTACAGCAGCGACGAGTCCAAGGAGAAGCAGCGATGCACTTGGCCCGATTGTGGCAAGACCTTCAAGGACCTCAAGGCTCACATGCTCACTCACCAAAATGAGCGTCCTGAGAAGTGTCCAATTCAGACTTGCGAGTACCACACCAAGGGCTTTGCTCGCAAGTATGACAAGAACCGCCACACCCTGACACATTACAAGGGCACAATGGTCTGCGGTTTCTGCCCAGGCTCTGGGTCGGCCGCGGAGAAGTCGTTCAACCGTGCCGATGTCTTCAAGCGCCACTTGACTGCAGTTCACGGCGTTGAGCAGACTCCACCCAACAGCCGAAAGAAGTCTTACGCAGGAGCCAGTTCTGGCAAGAAGCTCTCCGGTTACGCCCCTGACGCTACTGGCAAGTGTAGCACTTGCTCACAGACCTTCTCCAACGCTCAGGACTTCTACGAGCATCTCGATGACTGTGTGCTGCGCATTGTTCAGCAGGAGGACCCCGCCGAGGCCATCAACGCTAAGCGCCTCGCTGAGGTTGAGAACGATAAGGACGTTCACCAGACATTGGAGAAGAACAACTTACCTACCACCACCGACACTATCATGACGAACCAGGATGATAACGATGCCGACAGTGGCGATGATGACGATGACAGTTCTCCCAGGAGCAACTCTTCTCCCGCAACCAAGAAGAAGGGCAACCCCGCCAATGGTGTTCAGAAGTCTCGAGGCGTTACTCATTCCCGCGGAGGTGTCGCCTTGGGAACCAAGACCCGCAGCCGCAAGAACCGTCGCGATTATCCCTCGTCGTGGGGGTTTGATAAGGGCCAGATGACCATGAAGAAGCGCGTCATGGCTGTCTTTGACGGCCCCCGACGTCTTGCCAAGGACGACATGATGCTCTCCACTGACCACGAGGTCCGCATCAAGCTGTCTGATGGCAAGTCTTATGTCACCGACCTTGATGTTCAGACTCTGAAGCGAGCTGCTGGCTTCCACGGTGCTACCGAGGAGGAGAAGGGCCATTGGATCTCGGACGACCCAACCGCCGAGCAGATGAAGGAGATGCAGCAAATGCTCGCCAACAACACCACCACTGCTCTATAACGACTCCCCAACGTCGATCACATTTTACAACACCAACTACAACCCCCACCCCCCTCTCTCTTCGAGTATACGGACAAACATGTCGAAAAAAAAGCATATTCAGCACGGCGTAAGCGAATTGTATTAGAATAAGGACCGTTCGAATATTTTACGGACGGTCTCATAATGAGGTCTAGGAAGGGGACATATCCACTCATGAATGGGCAAGACAAGGAATGGAACGGAACGGAACGGAATGGAATGGAACGCGACGAAAGGGAAGGGAATGGAGTTGGGCTCGTGTTTGCGCCGTGGAGTTGACGTATCGATACCCATGTTTTTTACTCGTTATTTTTATCTGGGATTAGGACAGGAGCCTCACCCATTGATGGCTTAATGACAATAATGGACGAACTTGACAGAAATACTCATTTGGACGGACTTTGTCATAGTCTGCAACTGTTAAAACATGCACTGTTCCTCTGATTGGTTTTGGTGTTATTGTTGCTGCTTCGTTGCCATTGAATGTACGATGGACTGGGATGTAGGACACCATGTATGTTATATGAGCCGGTTGATCAACCAGGCGGAATATGAACACTCATTTAGCCAGATAGTAGACAATGCTATTTAGTAATAATCTGATCCTGCATCATGAATCCCTCAATGTCTCCAGAGAATACTTTCCTTGATAACTATGCATAAATAGAGCATGCAGCCACGAACTCTATGATTCCCCCCCCTTCGCTTGATAATGTTACGACCAAGGTACGTCTGGGCTTCTCGAAGAAAATCAGGATTTATGATGATTAATGGCCTCTATTTTATCTTCTAGACCTTTTGCCACGCTGAAGAAAATAGAAAGGGATAAGCTTGGACAGTATCTTCAAGCTGAGAACGCAACTGATCTAGAGGTTCCGCAGATGGTGTACTTACTTGCTCAATCTCCAACAAGCCTCAAGTAAGTTTGTGGAGAGATCACGGGGATGCCTGGGGTACTGAATGTCCTGACGGGCCGAATAAGGAGGTTGGAAGGACATCGAGATAGATGTTGGTACTTCAGAAGCCTTGATTCAAAAGACAACTTCTCTTTGTCTTATACAACAAAAATTGCTAGAATGAACAGTGAGCAGAGTAACAAGCAAGAGCCCGAGTGTCTAGCCTCAGTGCCTACTCATACGGATGAAAGCCAGGTCCACGATGCTTCAACTGTAGCGCATGATGCTGTCTTTGGCGACATTACAGAAGATGGACCCAACTACCGCAACGTAAGTATCCGGCCCCATGCATTGCGTGATATGAGAGAATACTGACACAAACAGGTCGGGTGGTTGGGCACGTCTGCTCTTATGATGAAGACCCAGATCGGCCTGGGCATTCTCTCGATTCCATCAGCGTTCCATGCTCTGGGCGTTATCCCGGGAATCATCTGTCTGCTGGTCATAGGAGCCATCACCACTTGGTCTGACTATGTGATCGGTACATTTAAGTTAAACCATCGTGAGGTTTACGGGATCGACGATGCAGGCGGCCTCTTGTTTGGGCGTGTCGGACGTGAGGTACTCGGTATTGGATTCGCCTTGTGTAAGTGACGTGACGTGACGTTGGCTCAGAATTGAGGTTATTGCTGACAGGTACAAGATACAATCTTTACTGCTGCGTCTGGGATTCTTGGTATCTCCATTAGTTTCAATGCATTGTCGACGCATGGAACTTGCACTGCCGTCTTTGTTGCTGTAGCTGCCATCCTTGTATTTCTGTGTGCTAGTATCCAAACACTAGGACGAATGAGCTGGTTGGCGTGGGTTGGACTGATTTCGCTCTTGGCTGCTGGTGAGTCTCGAGTCTTACGTTACCTCCAACGGTATGGTGATGTATGCACTCGGTTATGCTAACCATTCCTCCCAGTCTACATCGTCACTATCGCCGTCAGCATCCAAGACCGACCCTCCGCTGCGCCCAGGATTATTAACATGGACAATGAATGGACATCAGACTACAAGCTGTACAACAACCCAACCTTTCCCAACGCCATGACGGCTCTTTCGTCTCTTGTCTTTGCCTACGCTGGCACGCCCCTTTTCTTTCCCATCGCGGCCGAGATGCGTGATCCTCACCATTATACAAAAGCGATGCTGCTCTGCCAATCTGTGGCAACTGCTACATATATAATTGTAGGAATAATCATCTACTACTATTGTGGCTCCTACGTTGCGTCGCCTGCTCTGGGTTCGGCTGGAAAGACTATCAAGCAAGTTGCCTATGGTCTTGCTCTGCCTGGTCTAGTCGTTGGCGCCACTATTAACACTCATGTAAGTATCTGTGCTTGCCTGATCTTTGTTTGACCTTTGAAACAAGCTGTATGCTTATATGCCTGCTGTTTAGGTTACGGGCAAATACGCTTTCGTTCGAATCCTTCGAGGCTCAAAGCATCTCACAGCAAACACCTTTGTCCACTGGGCCACCTGGCTCAGCCTTACTTTCACCACTGCTTTAGTTGCCTATATCATCGCAAGCGCAATACCGGTGTTTGGAAGTCTCGTGTCTCTTGTTGGAGCCCTGCTAGGTACGCTTCAGACTGTTCAACCCTATGGTTGCTTCTGGCTGTACGACAACTGGAGTGCGGGCAAGCAGGAGAAGCCTCTCAGATGGATTCTCATGGTAATTTGGAGTGTCTTTGTTATTGTGTCTGGAATGTTTCTGATGATTGCTGGAACATATGGGTCTGTTCTTGGAGTTATTAACTCTTATAAGGCGTCGGGAGGGTCAGCCGCTTGGTCTTGTGCCGACAACTCCAACTCTGGCTAAGCTCCTTCTATGAAACGTGCCTACTTAGGGAAAGACATACAGAAGGTGTGGTTCAAGAGCTTATATGAGAAATGTCTCGTTTGTTTTGTCTAGCCATTGAAGGTTTATTAGTCAAATTGACGATAGTCAGTCTCCATCAAAAGCGGTCGGGGTTGGCAAGTTTCCTTGATGACTTCCCACACCTCACCATCCATGTACTCAACTCACGGCCATACCTACAATATTTGCCATGTTAAAAATCAAGTAATACATCTTGACTATCTTTCTTTACACGTTTTTGGTCGGACGGGCTTACACGACCATATACTAGGTTGCTATAGTAGGTCAAGTGATCTACTGGGTGCATCGAGTCTGGTCGAGTCTGGAGTTGGTTAGGCATCTACATCAAACAACGAGAACAAGTTTCATATCGAGAACACCCTGGAAGAAAAGTCAACATGATGCATGGCTCTTACCTGGCATATCTCCGTCAATGGCGAGGTTGATAGTCCAGAAGACTATCTATCGAGTGCCTTAGGCGTCATCTTCCCCGACGGCATGACCAACCAACATGGTCACGTAGAAACAACCTCTTCTACGCCTCAACTCATCTCCCCAAGCCTTTTGTCACTGACCTCGCCGAATCCGTGTAGGAAGCTGGCCGTGAGTTGTTCTCTCACTACCTTTGGAACGCCTCCCTTCTACTCGCTGCGTTTATCGAGGCCGACTCACTCGGTGTCCTCAAAACCCTCCGCACAAACGTCAACCGCAGAAACAACCCCCTCTGTTGCAGTATCCGTCCACGGCCATTCATGGGGGGAACTCGAAAACCCTTTCAGCACAGCAGGCGAGCACGCATTTGATCGCATCATCGCCGCCGACTGCCTCTGGATGTCCTGGCAGCACGCCAATCTGCACCGCTCCACCGCCCACTTCCTCAAGCGCACTCCGGGGCACATTTTTGGGTCGTCGTGGGATTTAACACAGGTAGGCAGAAGATGAGCGGGTTTTACGACGCGATGGCGCTCAAGAAGGTCGGACTCGAGGTTGAGAGGATCTGGGAGAGAGATTGTAACGGCGAGGAGATGGTATGGGATACTGAGCAGGAGGATGGCATTGCGGTGAGGAAGAGGTGGACTGTCGTCGCTTCGCTGAAGTGGACCTCGACATCGTGAGATAGTTATTAGTCGTCGATTAAGTTTGAGGAACTCTCACTGAGCGAGGAGGGTAAGAAGAGCCTTTATATACCACAACCACGCCAACACGCAACCGCTTAAAACCGCTTGGCTTCATCGTGGCGGAGCAAGACGCTTCTTGTTAGTTTCGTCTTCGCTACTCCATTGATTGGCTCTCTTCCTCCGGACGATCTGACTGCCGCCCGCAAGATGAGGCGGAGCAGCGCCATCGTGAGGGGGTGTGAGACTCAACGAGGACAGACCCCATCAGTGTTGAGAGGAACAACCGGAGATAGTTGGAAGCGGCAAAGTGAACTATGTGAGATGATGGGTGAAAAGTAATGGGCTAGACATGAATATAAATATCATGCACTGAATGTACGCCACCATGAGATCAAGAATAGATGGGTAAAGACCCCCTGAATTATGTTTAATATATTCTCAGCACACAAGCTTGCTACGCTCCCCACTGTTTATTAATGAACAACTTAACTTGGCCGCATCAGTGTTGTCAATTCGGAGCTTCGATGCTTGGCCCCTTCTCCTCCACCTTGACCACAAGGTCATAATTTACGCGCAAGTTCTGCGCTCCGCTGAGCGCACAGGTCAGCATAGCTTCGTGCCGATCTCCAACAAGACGCTTAAGCGCGCCAACAAGGAATCCTGCGACAATATCGACAGACCAGTCATCTGGGATGAGACCAAGCACCTCGTCGATTTCGAACCAGCCGCCAAAGCGCTCTAGCAGTGCACCAGTCTGCTCGATACGATCGCTGACGTCTTCAAGGGAGAGAAGCTCGTGAAACACAACGTTAAAGAGGCGACGCTGCTCTTCAAATGAAGGTCTCTCAGACAGGGCAGCACCTGTTGTGCTCGCTCCGCCTCGGAGGCAGTATGAGACGGCTGTATCATAGTCGCCCAAATTATGAACTAAGAGGCGGAGGGCGTCGTCGTGTTTGCGCTCACGTCCGGCAAGAATAATAGTCTCAGGTACCAGAAGATCATCCGGCAGAGTAGAGATTCGATCTCTTATTGTCGCAGCATCGTAGTCATGTGCTTCGCCCAAGAGTTGGAGTAACCTAAGACGGCTGTGCCAGACCTCATTGTCGGCCGGGGCGTTGTCTCTTAGGAAATGGCTGTATGCAGGCTTGGGAGCCTGCAACGCGCGGTAAGCTGCGTATGTCGCCCTGACTAAAGTTCGACTCTCCTCGGACGACTCGAGATCATGCACAACCACATCGAGGTAGTACGCCATCAGATCGTTGATATAAGTGGGTTGTCCTTTGCCAAACACCAAGTGCTCGAGGTAGCATTTGACTGCGTCAGGTGCCTCATTTCGCAAAATCCCAACGACTTGCGCTGGCTGAAACTTGGGCGCTCGTCCTTTGTCTTCTGCAAACACCTGGACGCCAAGTTTTGGGTTGCGATTCGCTAACCAGACGCCGTATTCTTGCACGAGAGACTGACTGCTTACCTTGGTCAGATACTCGCGAACACGCTGCTCGCCTTCGCGAAGTTCCTGTCCAATGTCTTTCTCGCCTTCGATAATTCGCTTCCAGGTGGCCAGCACATCGCCTGATAGCTTGCGGCTCTGGTATAGTCGGCTCAAGACGAAGAGACGATGGTACGTTTCGAGTAGACTTACCGCACGATCGAAGCAATCTACACCCTTGTCCACGATTTCGTATAGCTCTGATCTCACAACACCTCCCTTGCCCAACCCCTTAGGGGAGTGTTGGTCAACCTCGAGTAGAACGAGCAGCAAAGCAGCGTCAACCGTGCGGAATACTTCTCGCTCGTCTGCAACACTGCCAAAGCCTTTTCTCTTCCGCCACGTTCCAAGGAAACGACGGAGGAAATGCATAGTCCCTGGTTCTAGTGTTCCAATACCATCCTTGGACGTCATTTGAAACTCTCTGCTTCGGAGGTAGGCATCGGCTGTTCTTCTCACACCACCATATATCCATATACCGCGCTGGCCTTCGATTATCTCGTTTCGAATGCTGGGAATCAGCGATAGTACTACTCTTGGGTCAAGTCCACTCTCAACCAGAACTTCCTCGAGCGCTTTCACTTCTCTCTCTGTGAATTGGTTATCTTCAGGCGACTTCAACAAGTTCGTCAAGAGTAAGATGCCAGCTTTCTGTCGTATATATCCATAAGTCATGAACTCCAACTCAGTTTGCGGTTCTCGGCCCCTGATTGAGTTGATGATGGTAAAAATCGCCTGCCTATCCAATTCGGCGGGATTGAAAACATCCCCGGTGCAGGCTGCCTCCAAAGCAGCATCAAGCTGTATGAGTAGAGGATTGCGAATAGCCCACCAAATGCGGCTCCCACTCCAGACTGCTAATCTTGCTTGAGCTTTGGCAAGTTGACGAGCAAACTCCTCTCCCTCGACGTTGCGATTTGCATCCCACTCTTCTGGCAGTGACTCTTCATCTTGAGAATCGATGTTTCTGTCAAACAGTTCCTTTTCTTTTGAAAGGTGCTCTATTGATAAAGCGGTCCTTGCATCAGAAATCTTTGCCGAAGACGAAGGGTCAGGTGTTCCAGGAGAGACGGAGATGGAGAAAGGTGTATATCGCCTCTGGGAAAGTTTCTGAACTATCTCCTCAAAGCGCGTTTCTTCACTGCCAGCGAGCGAGCGAATGCCGTACACTCCATCATAGCCAGCTTCTCTAGCTGTCAACCAGTACTTTTGTGGGTTTGCATCTGAGCCAGCGTCAAATCTTTGAATCTCGAGCCCATGCTGCAAACCATCATCGACTTTTTTGGTCATCGAGGCTAGAACATAGCCCTCTTCCTCCTGCGTGGTATTCGGTTGTGACGAATTGGAATCTGAAGATGGACTGTCTACAACGACCTCTCTAGGATATCTGGTAAACTCGAGAGTGGGTCGCGTGGGATCACCATCGAGGTTTACAAACATGCCAATTCCCGGTTCCAGAGGGTCAGTTCCCGTAACCAACAAGAATTCATCGGGGGTTGGAGAGGTGATGTGAGGTTTTAGAAAGACTGAGCCAGGCCTGGGCCGAGGGTCCATGGACTGAGAAGGGGTGCCTGAAGGAGATGGTGCAGCGGGTAGAGGCTTGTCGAGTGATAGAGGATTCGGGGTTGAGGTTCTTTCGATGGATGACCTGGGGCTCGTCGATGGCTGTGGTGAAGGGTTGCGACCAAATGAATCGTCACCTTCACTGCTTCGCTGATCTTGTCGACGGATGCTTTCCAATATCGAACCGCCTAAACTCGTACTTCGACTATGGCCTAGGGTTTCGCTGGATGTGCGATTTCCAGTAGACGAGGAGCTCCGGAGTAGCCCAGTCGTTGTATCTGCTCCAATGCTCTGAGCATGCCCAATCTCACTAGGTGAGGTTGTCTCTTCCAGCGATGAGATACTCATCAAGGGGATCTTGAGTTGTTGCTCTACATCGATGAGCGCGTACGATTTGGAATCTGCCACACAGGCGATTGAATCTCGGCGCACAGACAGAGTGCTCCCGGAAAAGTCGATTTTCTAGATCGTGTCAGTACCAAGGCAACTCGATATGAATCGCTGATAGATACCTTGAAGGCGCGAGCATCCTCGCCTACACGAACAACTTGAATCTTTCGCATAAGAGAAAGAAGAATAGTGACCCCTCCGCTCCTCTCTGTGCTTCCATCATCGAGTAACGGCTCGTTCAGGTCAATACCGCCTATCCAACTACAGTTCTTTACTAGGGTTGTTCCGAAGACGGGGCTGAGTTCGGGCAGCGAGTAGAAAGTGACGGTCCAGTTGCATAGGATACATGCTTTCCCGACACGGGGTAGGAGTAGAATTTGCTGAACACCGGGTCGCGAGTTCGGGGTACCTGGCGTTTCGACATACTGAGGGCATAGTCTAGATGCGAGTATATATACGGGCTGTCCGGATCGGTCATTGGGGTCGGGGGGGATCTGGACGAAGTGAAGCAGCTCCGAGGCTGATGTGCCGACATACAAGTTCGAATCTACAGGCGCAAAGGTCAATCAATGGTGGGTGCCAACACTGCGCAAGCTTATCAAAATCACCTACCTAGATAGTCTACACAGTTGATCTTGATGTCGTCTTGGAACCCATCCGCAGATAATGGTACCTCGTCCAGCAATGTCCGGAGAACATATGGCCCAACCTCGCGGCTGGTCAGCCCCGAGCTGGTAGTTGTAGGCCCTTCGCCTGAGCCATCTGATGTCATAGCGGCGTTATTATCAACAGCATCATCTGTGCGAATAGCGCATGCCTTGTCGTGCCGTTGCGTTTTTAAAAACGGGTATTAGTTGAGTTGTCTAGGCACTCTAGGTTGGTGTGTGTTGACATCAGTCGGGTGGATGCAGCTGAAGCTCCCGTCTGGAGGCTGACAGGACGGGACCTCAAGTGGGTAGGGCCGGGCCTTCTGGGCGTCCACTGCTGGGCTTGTCATCAGTGACTGAGCTGCACTGAGCTGCAAGGCTGCCGGGGATCAGTCCATGGAATTTCCCCTGTAACCTTGGCGTTATCAGCCTGACAGCTTGCGTAGCCAATGAGCTTGGATGACACCCGACGCGAAGCAACCTGGCCCCAAGTTACCACAGCGAGGGAACACATTCCTTCATGCCCTGTTCATTAGCACGATCACTGTCTCATGGCTTCACTTTGATTGCGATCCCAACAAGCCTATACGACAATCCAACAAACAGTATCAACTGAAATACACTCGCTTGTACAAGCTTGCGGCGTTCAAGGCTGCTGCATCCACTCCTTTGCGCCGCCCCTGATCCTCAACTGGTTACAACGCCATGACCGACGCAGCCGTAGAAGCCGCTCTGGCGACTTCGACTGAAGCGCCTACGCCTGCGCCCACCTTTGAGGGAGAGAACAAATTTCAGCATGCTATCTCAGCATGGAGGAGTACGATTATCAGTAAACATCAGCTACTATCAGCTACTGACTGCCCGGACAGCTATCGATCTCACAACCCTCGTCTCCAATCTGGACAACACGGCATCAGACATTGTCGCCTACCAGCGGGACTCGACTGTCCAACGCAAAGAGTTGGCACAAAAGACTAAGGAATTCCGCAAGCTCGATGATGCTGCCAAGCTTACAGAAATCAAGGGCCTGCTGAAATGTAGCAACACCACAGTATCATGATCCTTCAACACGCTAACCTAATCGCAGCATATCAGACCTTTATCGACCTTCTTACTAACCACTCCAAGTCTGTCAACTCGGCTTTTCTGCAGACCTATACTTCGTTCTCCGATGCTCCAGACCCATATCCGCTTCTCGAGGCCTCGGTTGATTCGATGCTGCTCTCTGAGGACACTCTGCCAAAGATCACCGAAGAGAACCAACACCTACAAGAGAATGTCTCAAACCTCACAAATCAGTTGGAGGAGGCCGAATCGAAGCTCCAGACCGAACGAAAATCCCGGAAAGAATTGGAGGAGAACCTCGAGAGCCGTGTTAAGGAAATTGAGACATCATGGACCGCAGTGCTAGATGAGAAGACGGACAATTGGGACGCCAAGGAGAAGGCTTTGGAGGATAAGTTGGAGAAGCAAGAACGCTTGCTGACTGAGATGCGTGCAAGCTATGAAGTCAACCAGCGGCTGGGCAAGAACGGTGATGAGCAGGAAGCTCAGCGCAACCAAGTCTCAAGTGCTGAGCTTGAGATGCTCCATGCAGACCTGGATCGAACGAGCTCTCGACTTGCTGAGATTGAAGCACGCAACGAGCAGATGCGACTGGAACTGGCACAAGCCAAATCATCAGCCCAACAGCAGCCTGATACAAACCTTGAGGACGATCCTGGTTACATGCGCGTTAGGTCGGAGAACCAGTCCATGATTCGCAAGCTTGACGCTGCTCGCGTGGAGAAGGAAGGTCTCAAGCGAGAATTGGATGGCAAGTTGCGATCTATCGAGAGAGAAGTGAAGACTCTGAGGGAAGAGAGGGACGCATTGAAGAGCAAGGTTCAAAAGTGGGGTGACTACGACGAAATCAAACAGGAGCTTGAGGTGCTGAAGAGCATCGAGTTCTCGACGGGTGACGATGATGAAGCACGAGAGCATCTCGGGGCAAAGGATGCGGAAGGTAACTCCCTCGAGAAGCTTCTCTTGGCGCGAAACAAGAAGCTGGGCGATGAGTTGACGATTCTGCGTGTTTCGCACAATGATCTACAGAGCCGCCTAGAGGACCTTCAAGAAGATCTCTCGAGAACAAACGCAGAGTTAGAGCGGTCTCAAAAGCTCAACCAGAAGTTGGAAAGTGATTTGGAGACGATTCAAGAGGAGGGCGCCAACGCATTCCCATCTGGAGCCTCTGTGGCTGGAACATATGTAACGCGGGCAGTTGGACGTAAGAGTGGCAGGATCTCGCCGACCTCTTCAATTATTAGCGGCATGGATCCTCGTATGGGAGGAGGCGAACCTGGGGAGCGAGTCTATGGAGGAGGCTCGGGCATGCTGCCAATGGTAACAGCTCAGCGTGACCGCTACAAGAAAAAGAACTCGGAACTAGAGGAAGAACTATCAGACACGCACCGAACTGTCTCCCAGCTGCGTCAGGAAGTAGCGGCGCTACAAAAGGACAACCTGAACCTGTACGAAAAGACGAGATACGTCTCAACGTACAACCGCGGCGGCGGTGCGGCGACATCATCGGCATACGGGGCAAACCCGAATCCATCAACTGTGTCAATTGGCGAAACGGGCAACCCCGGCATCGCCATGGACCGGTACCGCCAGGCATACGAGTCTAACATTTCTCCGTTTGCAGCATTCCGCGGACGAGAATCTGCGCGAGCCTACAGGCGGATGAGTCTCCCAGAACGCGCAGTCTACTCATTAACACGTACAGTTCTTGCCTCGCGAACCAGCCGAAACCTGTTCGCCGCGTACTGCGTGGCGCTCCATTTGCTTGTGTTTGTATCCTTGTACTGGCTTAGTTCGTCAGACGTCCAGCGGGTAACTCACCTCGAGTCCGCGGCGGCAGCGGCAGCTGGAGTGGCCGGGGGTTCACTTGGCAGTCCAATGGATGGAGCGCCTAAAGATCCTGCCAAGTAGAGCGGCGATGCGCCGTCTTGTTTTGAGATGGGAATGTGTCGACGAATCTCCGCGGGACATGGGATTGTATTATTATCAGTATAAGCCTGCGTTGAGACCGGCTCGGTAGTGGAGTAATTGGATATTTGGGACCTTGTATCATGGAAGCAAGCGGAATCTGATGTCCATGTAAGCGAGATACCAAGATGAATACCGTTGTATTAGGTATTCTTCTTCACGGGAGATGAGATCCTTGCAATTAGACTAGTAGAGTATAATATGATCCACCTAAGCAACCTCCTCACAAGAAAGTAGGGTAGAAATATGACAAACTAACTTGCGACTATGTTTGAGCTCCGCTAAATCATGCAAGTCATGATAACTTGAGAAGCTTGGCTTAGCTATATCCATCGTGGATGCCAAAATAGCCTGTCCCAATAAGAGGGGTCCTTTTGCTGTTTTGACGTCGCGTGAGGCGAGTTGCTATTTTCTGCAGCCGCCGGCCGCTTATCGCGGCCCGTCAATGCGCACGATCCGCGGTCCAATTAAAGTCTGCTAAGCTGGCGGCAAGCTCTAGGAGCCCTGTTTCTAACTTATTCCGGCCGAGGAACTTTGTTTCTGGTTTCCTTAAAGGCCTTGGGCGTTTTAATGCTGGGACGAGGTTGGTTCATGAGTGGCGCCGAGAGATCTTGGGATCTATTGTAGGGTTTCCAGTTGACTTGGAGATGGAAGGACATGGTCGAGAGGCTGGACTTTACTTAGATTCAGGGGCTCCTGCAATATGCTGCCGGTTTATTGAAGATGAGGAGGCGGGCATTGAAAAGTACGATTGTACTGATGAGTGGCTTAAGGATATACGAGAAGCCAGGGATCAATAGTCGAATGAAACCAGACCAAACTGTTGCACATTCTTCCATTATAGTTCTTCGATATCAAGCTGAATTAATCGAACCTCGATCTCGCGTGGCAATGCCCAAACAAACCGCGGCACAATCATTGTCGTGGCATTCCCTCACACCCATATTCGCCTCTAAACGCCCATGCAAATATATATGCCGGAGCCCGAGACAGGCGCTTAAGAACGCCCAACTCCACCAATCACAATCCTAGCAAATCTCTCCAACAACCCAATGATTGGACCTCAGTTATCGATCTGCTTCCCGCATCATAAATGGGCCAGCAGAGGTGCATCTTGGACATGAAAGGGCTGATGTTTATTTTTGTACTCAGATACTGGCAGATGAACCAATCATGGCCATTCTCTCAGACTTACCGCCCAAACGCGTAGGCGCGTGTAACAGGTGTTGGCCAGAGGTGAAAAGGTTGGTATAAGAGACGGTTCGTCGCCGGTGCTGTTGAGGAAAAAGAAAGAGGCAGGAAGAGATCTCTCTGCATTTGTATTCACCCAAAGACGCTGAGCGTTCTTTTTCCTTTTTGTTCTATTTTTTCCTTTATTTGTTTTTCCTTATTTCCTAGGGTCATAAGTGTTTACTCTCAAGTCTCGTTTGGGTTGATTATCTCTATAAACATTTCATTTGTTTCCTGGGTTCTATTTCTCGTAACGGCATACGTCTTGACGACTTCGAAACGATACGACACGCATTATACCCTCGATATCACATCACGTCACACACATCTTACACACATCACATCGCATCACATCACATCTACACATCTTCAAGATGCAATTATCAACATTTGTCGCTTCTATCTTGGCGGCGACTGCTTCTGCAGCGCCCACCTATCCTACGGTTACAGTCACCGACACTCGATCTGCCATTGATACGTTAGGGTCGTTGTCGGGCTATTTCAATTTAGTTGCAGACAAGGTTAAAGCTGCCAAGGTGTCCGGCATGGCTCCCGTCTGTGATCTCTCAAAAGCCAAGATGCCTCTCGGTATGTCATGCACTCTTCAATTCCTCACCCTTCAAGTACTGACCTGTGCTGTAAAGATGGTCAACTGCCTCCCCCAGCTCAAGGCCTCACCCTCAAGCATGTCGCCGTCGGTCGCGGTACTCAAAACTATTCATGCGACACCAGCGACCCTTCATCGGCCCCCGTTGCTACTGGTGCTGTAGCCACTCTCTTCAACGCCAGCTGCGTCGCCGCGCTGTATCCCGACCTGCTTGAACGCATTCCCGGTATGGCTGTCCACTTCCCCTTGACGGACGTCAACAAGCTTGGCCCCGCGTCTTTGCCCGAGTCTGGTCACCATTACTTCACCGCCGATGGTGTCCCTTTCTTCGACGTCCGCACACCAGACCAGGACATTGGCGAGGCTCCTTGTGCAAAGAACAGCAGCGCTCCTGCGCCATCCCTTTCAGCCAAGGGCCAGCACGGCGAGGCTGCTGTGCCATGGCTCAGACTCACAACCATCGAGGGGGCGACTCACAAGATGAAGGAGGTGTACCGAACTACAACAGCTGGTGGTAGTGCTCCTGCAACTTGCGAAGGCATGGATGCTGAATTTGAGATTGAATACTCAACAGTGTAAGTTCGCACCTATTAAGAATGAGCACGCAATGTGATGACTAACAAAGATACTAGTTACTGGTTCTGGGCTGGTGATATCGAAGACGACGAAGACTAGAGGAACTGCTGGTTGCATAGAAGTTATCTGATTGGGTGTGGGTGTTGTTTGGAGGGCGAGAGCATTTTTACTTTTATACACGTAGATAGTCTTGTTTGGTCGTATAATATCCCCGACGTGAGCACTGCGGAGGTTAATAATTCAACTTGCGACTTGAGCTTTGTGAGGCTGTTCAAACATCGTATCAACGTAGTCACTTGGCAGTGTATCAGCATGAGATATCGTGAACCTCCGTTCCTGTTAAAAGTCATAACACTTGCATCCTTTCATTGACCTCCGGCCTTCTCCGCGCCCCAAGCCAGGACATTCCGACGGAGGGTCTCGCTATTGGGGTGCCCACCGGGCTGGCATCTTGAAGGATGGAACAAAATGAGAGGATTAGAAACCCAAAAAGAATATAATAGGAAGGCATGAACGACACTTCCGCCATTCTTTATGAAACAGTTTGTATTATTCAACAAGAAGATCGGTCGATTGAAACAATGGCTGAATACTTACATCTGAAGAAAGGTTGGGCAGATCAGCTCCACTGACATGAGCACTGACGTGCGCTGCAACCAGGGTCAGGCCACCAGGTATAGTAGAGTGTCCGGGTACATAAATCTAGGCTGCCTTGCAGCTGTCACGGAAGTACATTTACGGCACGGAACATGACCGGGCGTTCATAAGCACAGAGCCCACCCTACCGTCTATCCTTGCCCCACGCTTTGAAGCCTCCAGTGCAGCACCTAAACCTGAACATACCATCCCCATCTTCAACTCATCATTTTCTCCCCTCGGAACCGCAATCAGAGAATTAACTTGGGGCCATCGCCCAATTAAACCCGACATAGATCGACAGCTACTCTGCCAACTACCGGGATACGAGGGCCCGTCCCCCTCGATTCCAGCTTCCCCAGACGTTCGCCACAAGCAGCAGCCGCCGCCGCATCGACCCGATCCAACCCGTTTGTACAGCAACCTACCAGTACCTACAGTATAGTAACAGTACCTTATTCAGTTCAGTCCGCATCTTGCGGTTCCTCACCTCTATTTCCTACAGTTGGGCGGTTGCCTTGCCATTTTCACCTGGGCTTCGAACTCGCTTCTTTTCAACAGATGCGACTTTGTCAATCTTGCAAATAAATTTCGATCTCCCCTTCGCATCATCCATATTCGTATCCCCGCTACACCCCGCCATTCGTGTGACGATATCCTCAAACTCCGTCCGACCGAATGTTCACTATCAGAACCGTACCTTCGCGCTATCACATTGATTAAGATCGCTCTTTGCGCGTACGAAAATCCTGTATTTTTGGGATAACTATCGCCCAAAATGTCCCCTAGCTCTGTCGACATGTCTGATTCGGCGTCGGATCAAAGGAGACCAAGTACTGCTCCTCCGTCTTGCGACGACGAAATGTCCGCTCTTTCTGAACGACCAAATTCTCGCGATTGGAGCCATCAGAACGCTTCCGTTACCTGGCCTGCAAACGAAATACCCGTCGAGATCTTCGAAATCTTCATCTCCCACCTCACCCGCCTCGAAGTCAGATGCTTGCGACTTGTTTGCAAGGAATTTGAGGCCAAGGTTTCTGCGCAGTATTTTCGAAACGTTGTGGTGCCTTTCAAGTCTGAACTCTACAGTAAACTGGATCGTGACGAGAATGGCGCGCTTAAGCGCACGTCGTCTGCCCTCCTCTCCAATGGAATGCGCATATTCCAGTCCTTTGGTCCGCACATATGGCGCTTTGCGCTTTCGTTAGAGCTTGATGAGGACACACTCTCATACCCTCCAATAAAGCCCTCGCAGGAAGCTATACCAACATTCTGGGGCATATATCGTTGGCCGCATGGCACCTATCACCGGTATACCGACCTCGAGGGCCTCGAACAGACCGCCGACGAAACCGAGGCCATGAAGGAGGCGCTCAAGTGCTTGGTGAAAGTTACAAACCTTGGGCTCTGCTGTGATGCTGGTCTTGGATTTCTCTCGGGGCCTGATCACATTGCACGTAGTGCTACCACTCTCCATCCCGTTTTTGCAACACAAAACTGGCGTAACGCAAGCTCTGAGACGCATCACCGGAAGCAGCCTATTGTCACCATGTCGGATTTCAACGAACTGGTCAAGGATTTCAAAAAGCCCGTATTTGAGAACCCCATCAGCTTCAAGCGGACCGTGCTGCAAAAGATGGCTTCTGATGCTGGATACTCAGGTGCACAAATTAACGATGCTGTGCGTATGATATTAGAAACAGAAAGCACCGATCTCAACACCATTGACTTTGATGAGAGGGCGTCCCTACTCAACGATATAGAAGCAAGACGATCGCTGTCGCAGAACAGTCATCGTGCTGACTTCGAACCTCTCGCAGATGTGGCTAATCATCCACTAATCCCCTCCAGTCTCACAAGAGCGCAGAAGGAGATGCTTCTGGAACTCGAGTGGGCGCATCGAGCTATGATCCAGTCCTATGTTATTGGTCTGATTGACAATGCTCGAGATGACTGTTTCAAGAACCTCACAACCCTCACGATTGCCAAGATTCCCAGTAGCCATGTGTACATCTTCTATCGCCACGAACTTTGGCAAAATCTTCCTTCTCTCAACAATGTCTCGCTAGGCGTTATTGCCGACTGGCGACGTGTTTCTAAACCTGCCCCTGGATGCGTCGAAGACACATCTGTCTCTCCCGTGGAGGCTGTTGGCAAGGTGTATCAACTTCTCAACAACTACATTGGTGCACAACGTAACATCGAGAGTCTTCACTTCGAATGGATTTGTGGTGGGGAATTTGCGCCAGGAACATACCAGCGAAACCACTACATCCTTCCGGCTCCCTTCTTTCAATGGCCTGAACTCATGGCTAGGGTTGATAGTCCCAGAACTCATACAGACGACCTCCTGACCTTGCCGTTCATCAAACATCTGTCTCTCAAAAATTGCTGGTCTTCACCGCATGTCTTGCTGCAAACAGTACGCAACATGGCACTATCTGCACTCGAGAAACTTGATCTCGAATCTGTGTCACTCTCTGGTCCGCCAACTCTGACTCCTCAAGCTCCACTTCAGCAAGCTTTTACGAACATGAACACTGCTCACCTGCTGGGCCTGATCCCGCTGCCGGTACCTGGACAGCCGCCACCTCCACCTCTGCATCCAGTTGGCCCAGCGGCGCATCTTGCTCAATTGACTCAGATGGCTCATCAAGATGCGCAGGGAAACCAGCCGCAGCCCAACAATCCTGGACAAGACACGCTGTCTACGCCGTCAGAGATTCTGCAGCAGCCCGAAAAGCTTTCTTGGGCAGGCATCATAGAGCACTTTTCTCCGAGCATCAAAATCCATGACATTTTGACCGCCAGAGAGGAATCATCTTCGGATCCCACGAACCAATTGACGTGGGCTGACCAGCCAGATCCATTGGGGCAGCACATACCTGCACCATATCGCCTGCGCTCTGATGAGAAGCAGTACACTCTAAAATGCCTCTCGTTCAAGTCGTGCGGTTACGTATCGATCGATCTAGCTGCCATTAATACTAGAAGTATCCTCCCCATTGGAGTGCAAGGACTTGGTGGCAATGGCAACCCGCACAGCCAGGATCTGTCACCACTTATGCAACGGTGCCGCGATAAACTGCTTGGCCGTATCGCACCTTGCATGCGAAGTCAAGAGCTGTTCCAGCTTACCAATGCTTTTGGTATGGACATGGGATGGGAGAACATCTACGACGAACGGACTATCTCCGACGCTGCAGCTGATGGTGTTGAGCACCCTGGAAGAGGGCGTTTTTCAGGCACAATTGATGCCGCCAGCACTTCTTGAGCCAGAGACAGCGAGACTATGGTGGGCATACTCTTCTGGAAGGAGATCTATGGTGCCCACGTATCTGTACCATTCTTTCCCTCAACCGTTATGTTAAAAGCGCTGCCTGATTTGACTAGGCACGAGGGATATGGCGTTTGGCATTTGAATTTTCAGGTGAAGAAAGGGGAAAGGACACAACATTTGGGCAAAACAGGACTGGATAAGCTGCGCGTCAGCGAGTGGCTATTGTTAATGCTAACTCCAGGTAGGATGCGAAACCGATCCATGGGATGACTTTGTATTCATTGTAATTTATCAAGCGAAGCACTGAAAAGCAGTCAGGGTTATGAGCAGTCAATAGATAAGGCATTGCTATGAATAGAGATACCAACAAGAAGACATGAAACCGATGTGTTAGGTGTGTGGAATAATTTATGAGTTGATCCTCAACGTAGAGGTAGGGCCTGCTATACCCTTGACTACCGAATATCACGAGTCTAATCGGAGCGTATGTATGACCGGCCGTTGATTGTATGGACCATCTGAACCAACCACGTTACATCACTGCCAGCATCATGGACCAGACGTATGAGGACTTGATTGATTTTATTTCGTCAAGAAAGCCTTGCGAATTTTTGCATGCGTTTCCCTTTAATGCCATGCTCACCGTAGCCTGCCATACACCAGGAGATGAAAAGCCACGAACCACCCTCGCAAAAACCCTAGAACAATTGATCGAGTTTTGTAATCTTGGTGCAGTGTCCCTTTGTTCAAGAGTCTTGTCAAAAGTCACACAGTTACAACACAGAAGATGCCCGACGTAAACCCAGTTTTCAACCAGCGCTTAAATTTTGTCTACTTGATAGAAGGTTGGTGTTTGGTTTAAGCGGCGGTGATGGCCTTGCGGAGACGGGCACCGCGCTGTCGCGAGCTCAGGTGCTCGCGCTCGACAACAGCATCCGACTTCTGGACGACCTCCTCACCCTCGGTCAGGATGAGCTCGATGTGGCAGGGGTTGGACATGTAAGGGTTGATCTGCGAACCATGTTAGATGAGCTTCAAGTCGGACAAGGTAGAAAACATACACGACCGTGGGCACGGTACGTCCTTCGTCGCTGCTTGGGGGCCTGGTTGACCTGGATGTGCTTGACAATCAGGGCACCGGTATCGAGACCCTTGGCATCAGCGTTGGCCTCAGCGTTCTTGAGGAGACCGAGAAGGAACTCGGCAGACTTGACGGGCCATCGAGCCTTGGAAACACCGAACTGCTTGCCTATTGTAAAAGTCCATCAGTATTCTGCCCCTCTGACGTATCCCAACCATTTTACGATCCCTCGGATTTCTCGAAGTCCATCGAAAACGTGGGAGTGTCGCATATCGTACCTTGGGCGGTTCGGCCAGTGCTGCCGGCATATCGTCGCATGGGGACGGCCTCCTTGTGCTCCTTGACGTTCTCGAGGAAGGTAACAGCGCGCTGAAGCTTCCAGCCGTTGATGGCCTGGGCTGTCTCACGAGTGTTCTTGAAGGACACTCGGAGGTAGGCACCGCGGGCGCGGGCCGACTTCGAGGGCTGGATCTCGGTGGCAGCGTATCGAACCTATATGCGTAGGAAAAGCCAGAGTCAGTCATGGAACATGCTCAAAATCCGTCCCTTCACCACGGCGATTTCGGTCATCGTCGACATCTCGTCAAAAGTGCACCAGCAGTTTTTTTTAAACAATCCCAACAACAGGATATCCTCCTCTTTCTCATCATGGCGATCGACGGGGGCGCATTTACTCACCATCTCGGCGACTTGGGTGGTGAGTGACGGTTTCGACGACGGAACGTGGGTTGGCGGGCTGAAATTGAGAAATTCTGAGCTGTTGCCCTAACAGGTTCGGGGGGACCACAAACTCGCTTTCTCCACTCCTTTGGGAAAGAGGCCTTAGGGTTTGGCTGCCCTGTTTGTGGGAGGTGCAAAAAACTGCGTCAAAAGTCACAGATGAATCGCAGAAATTTGGGAATAAATTGAGGAGGATTGCAAGAGGCTAATGGACTTTATTTAACAGTATTAGACAATTATAATTGTTGCTGTTCAGAGATTTTTCAGTTCAACCAACATGCTGAGATTTGACCTTTGTCACCTGACGCTATCGGCTATCATCACGTGGCTATCTCATGCATCCCGTAATCTCGGCCGTCGCATTCCCGGACCCATATCGGAACCGGATAAACTCGTATGGACAATGTGGGCCTGAGCTTCATAGAGCTTCAAAAAATTCTTTCTCAAGTGTCTCCCAGAACGCCCAGCGTCCCCCAGGCAAGGCTATACAAAAGACAAGATTGGACTTTGATCCACGTCCGCCTTCTCTCGACGATCTCTCCTCGTGTGGAATCCTTCTCGAAAACGACCTCTTGTCGTCTCTAATTTCTTCAACCTTGTTCAATTACTCTCAATTCGAATAAGA
This sequence comes from Fusarium continuum, assembly GCA_013184455.1. Taxonomy (NCBI): domain Eukaryota; kingdom Fungi; phylum Ascomycota; class Sordariomycetes; order Hypocreales; family Nectriaceae; genus Fusarium; species Fusarium continuum. Next base: position 76,024 of record JABCKB010000273.1, read on the forward strand.
TGGCTCCTTTCACTCCTCGAGGAGGCGCCCGCGGTGGTCGTGGCGGCGCTCGCGGTGGTGGCCGCGGTGGTTTCGGTGGTGATCGTGGCGGCTTTGGTGGCCGTGGTGGTGCGCGAGGTGGACGAGGTATGATTGCGCTGTCGCGGTGTTCTTGAAACTTGAAGACTGACTGTTCGCAAAAGGTGGCGGCCGTGGTGCTCCCCGTGGTGGTCCTCGCGGTGGACGAGGTAAGCATCAATCCTTTACCCCAACATAAATACCAGACTGACAAAAATGAAAAGGTGCTCCTCGCGGTGGCCGTGGCAGTGCTGGTGGTGCGAGAGGCGGTGCCAAGGTCATTGTTGTACGTTGCGTCTCACGTCTAACTTTTTCCGCAAAGTTTTGCGATCTAACATTTTCTTCACAGGAGCCTCACCGTCACCCCGGCGTCTTCGTCGTCCGAGGTGGTAAGGAAGATGGTCTTGCTACCCGCAACACAACCCCTGGCGAGTCTGTCTACGGCGAGAAGCGTATTTCTGTCGACGAGTCTATCAAGAACGACGATGGCACTACCACCACCACCAAGATCGAGTACCGCATGTGGAACCCCTTCCGAAGCAAGCTTTGCGCTGCCATTGCCGGTGGTGCTGATGAGATCTACATCAAGCCTGGCTCTCGTGTCCTCTACCTTGGTGGTGCCTCCGGTACCTCTGTCTCCCACGTCGCTGACATTGTCGGTCCTACCGGTTACGTCTACGCCGTCGAGTTCTCTTCCCGATCCGGCCGTGATCTCATCACCATGGCCTCTAAGCGACCCAACGTCGTTCCCATTGTTGAGGACGCCCGTCAGCCTGCCCGTTACCGCATGATCGTCCCCATGGTCGATGTCATCTTTGCCGATGTTGCCCAGCCCGATCAGGCCCGTATCGTTGCTATCAACGCCAACTGGTTCCTCAAGGTTGGCGGTGGTGTCCTCATCTCCATCAAGGCCAACTGTATCGACAGCACTGCTCCTCCCGCCGAGGTCTTTGCCAACGAGGTCCAGAAGATGCGCGCCGAGTCCATCAAGCCCAAGTTCCAGCTCACCCTGGGTACGTTTAATCCGTCAACATGTACAGTTTTAGCACCTGACTAACATCTGTCTAGAACCTTTCGAGCGTGACCATTGTTTGGTTGCCGGCGAGTACCAGCGCTACAAGTCCTAGACGGCATAGGTCGTGCTGCTGTGTATTTGGCTTGGAATGAAGATTGAGAAGAGATGGTCTGCTTTGTGTCATGCGGTTTCCCAGGTATCTCACGGTTCCCGGTAGACTTTTGTCTTCAGCTTGTTGCATCAGGGAAAAATGGTTGACGGCTTTTTCTTCAACAACGGCGAGGGGCGTTCCGGGTGGGTTGGATCTGTAAATATCAATGTTTGTCCGAATCTTGAGTCTTTTTTGGTGCCGTGCATCCCAAAAGAGAATCCGAACAAGAACAAGGACATCAATTACTTATTTGTTTTTCTTCTTCGAAAGACTACGGACCACTTTTTCAGTCTCAACTACACCCTAGTCAGTGGGACGCGCCGTTGTTAGTCGGTCGGTCGGAGAGAGATGGCAAGGGATCAAAGAGGATTGCGCGATGCTATAAGGCCAGGCCGGTGGCGCTCGTCTGCTTGACCTACGACTTCATGATACCCCCATATGAAAGCCACGCCCGGAGTCCCTGTGTTGTGTCTTTGGTTAGATTAGAACAGTTCGAGCAATGCAATTCGTGCCTTCTGGTATTTCCGGCTGCTTCACTTGCACGTCCCAAAGCTACTGTTTATTGCTACAACTCGACGGACACTCATGGCTTGTGTTTTGGACCAAATTTTCTTACTTTCTAGTACAAGGCATAGTCAATTTCATGCAATTCACGACGCACATCATTCTGTGTGGCCCTCTGTCCATGTACGAAATAACACAATATATTGGGTATCAAAGAATTTATGCTACTTGCTTTAAATGTCTATGCTCCCAACGATCTTCGCCGAAACTCTAGTTCGGCGTTCGGAGCAGGAGCTTTGGACATGACCACCGACATGGCCTTCGGTCTGTCCTCGCCCGCCTTGAGACGGATATCATAGCTGATGAGTAGATGTGCCAGTACAAGTTTAATCTCGTTGCTGGCAAAGAAGCGTCCTGGGCATGCATGCTTGCCCGCGCCAAAGTTGATGTACGTGTCATTAAGAGACGTAAATTGCCATCGGTTACTGGCTTCAACTGACTCTTGTCGCAGTTTATAGAAGCGAAAGGCATCAAAACGTTCGGGATCGGGGAAATAGCGCTCGTCGAGAGCAATGCCAGCTTGAGGAGCAAGGACTTTGGTGCCTACAGGCAACTCGGTACCGTCAGAGAGGGAGATGGGCTTCATGACCTTGCGGATAAATGATGCTACGTCTTGGTTAGCTCATGGTAGGACATTAGATTGGTGGAGTTGAAACTCACTAATATTTCCGCTGAGGCGCTGAACCTCCCTCATGAAACTATCCAGCTTCTTCAACTTGGCCATGCTCTCTTTCTTCTCCCACCCCTTCTCCACTTCTAGAATGCGGTATGCCTCCTCTCGTAGTTCCTTTTGGACTTCGGGATATGCAGCCAGGTCACAGAGACACTCGCAAAGCAGGTTGTTGGTCGTATGAATAGATGCCGCCGCAACGATCAGCTGCAACTCTGCCTGAGTTGTGAGATCAGACTTTTCTTCCTCAGGCAACGCTTCGATAAGCCATTGAATCATATCATCAGGTCCTTCCTCGCCGTTGGAGACTTCCCTATCTCGTAGTCGCTCCTCGAGAATGGGTTTGAGCATCTCCTTGGCTATCTTGATGTCTTTGCGAATCTGGCGTAGCTCCGACACAAGATGCTGGCCTATAGGCCGAGCCCATTCTGGAATAAACTGAAGCTTAACACACGCAGTGAAAACGTGAACAGCAAAGTTAATTGACGTGTCCATCCACCTCTCGTCTCGGTTGATGGAGGGTCCGACGAAAGCTCTGCCGCTCAGACGGGCGACGGCACGAAGACTGAAGGGCTGCCATTTCACGGGCGTCCAGTCTTCGCAAGCTGGGAATTCGGTGGCCAATATGTGCTCCAACTCTTGTCTGAGGCAAGGCAATACCTGGGTCAGGTTCTGTGTCAATTTCGTGCGGATCAATAGTGCGAGCAACTCGCCATTGTGGCCCGGTGAGAATTTGGTGTACTTGCTTTGGAGTGCCTGTTAGCATGTTAGCACATCAAATCAAGACTTTCCAATGCACTGAGAATGGTGTGATCTGTTACATCTGACACAGCTTCTGTTGCGCTGAGGATATCTTCTGGCAGTCCCTTGAGTTCACCTAGTAGATGCGCGGGTACCATGACCTGTACTCCCTCAGTGGCCTTGATCTGGTATACTCGATCGCGAAACTAGTACAGCATAAGCATATGCGGTGTCTGGGACACAACGTGGACCAACAAACCTTGATGTAGCTGTCCTTAATCAATGTTTCGGCATCAAATATCCATTTCGTCTTGGAAGCTTTGTAGAAAGGAACCTCGAGTGGAGAAGTCTGCTTTCTTGACAGTATCAACCACAGTGTGACAATAAAGATGATGAAGGTTATGCAGTAGCCAGCACGCTTTCCCTCACTGACGAACTGCGGAAGCTGAACATCGACACCTGTGGGTGAGGCGAGAAGACTTGATACGTTGTCCATGTTGAGTGTAAGGGCTCGAGGTGGTGGTTGGTTCGGGGCAATAGAAAGGAAGATAAGAATGAAGGATAGATTTAGATAGAAGGTCCAAATTCCCCTTCTTGAAGCCGGTTTCAAAGCGGCAGGCAATACCGCGAAGACGTGTTGAGTTATTAGTGAGTGGTATCAGCAGTGTATCAGAAGAGCGTCTCCACCACCAAAGGGAATGTCTTTAGAAACTTGGTGGAAGATCGACAAGCTCGGTGAGACTCGTGCTAAACACGCGAGACACGAAATACCCGAAGCGAATCAGAGGGAGAAGGTCCGTGTAGTGTGGTGGGTGGGCAACCAAGTGTTTGTTACTTTGAGCTGATGATAATAACTCAAGTGATGAGGAGGGAACGTAAGGTACTGTAGGTGGGATTTGGAGGCACATATTGGAAGCCAAGACGGAAGCAGTGCGGGATGACATTCCTTTTGAAAAAACTGGCTTGATTGATCTTGTCGGCTTTGAGCTTTGAGTGGACGATCCATTTCTGTGTCACTCAATAGAGAAATTGTTGGTCTGGTGTCTGGCTACCTTTAGTCTAGGGTTGTCTGAAACAAGATGGTTCCAGTGAGAACTCTCGGCATGAGCCACCTCCGGATCTTAGCCAGCTGCTGGGGTATCAGTAGCGTGTGAACCTTCTATTATGGCGTACGACTTAAGTCGTCTCTGATATAATGGAGAAGCGTAGTGCCCAAATGGTCATTGTCCGACTTTTCGACGATCGTTGTTGTGGAATGGATTAAGATGAGCAAAAAAAAGTCTTCTCCTGGGCGTCCTATACTGCCTACCTCAGGTACCTTACTTACCTACTAAGTTAAGGTATGGAAACGCTGGAGGTGGTTCTCAGTTTTTATTACCTACCTAGTGAAGTGCACATTAACGGCTAACGAGTGGAGAGATGGAAAGAGCCGCTTTCTTGGGTGCTCAAGCGAACCGCACGCCAACCTCGGACATTCCTCATTCAAAGTCACTGAAAAAACACTTGCATCTCAGTAAAACAACAACAACAATGCCGAATTTGTCGATCATCACGATCTCTAAAAACGCATCACGGGCTATTCTGGAATGGTCCTAGTTTCTCGGATGCCGGGACTTCCATTCGCTAGCGCCACTGACCAGCAGCGGAAACGTCGACTTCCGTCAAGGACCCTGCGCGTCTGGGACATTCTGATCTGCCTTACAACCAACGACAGCTCTTGATTACGATTACCACCTGTGACCCCTCTCTATCTAACGCTCTGGTCCCTTGGTCCCTTGGTCCCTTGGTCGTATCACAATCATCCCTGACTCTGATTCTGATCCTGATTCTCTTTGCTTTGAGCGCAGACCCAGTTCTCAGACATGAAGCGATTCACCTCAGCTCAACACACAGACGCTCGGGTCACAGCTGTTGCAACTATGCCACCAGCAAGCTTCAACGGAACCATGAGACGCATTGTCCGTTGTTACAGATGCTGTTTCCCATCATTTTAACCCAAACATCTACCCTGCCAGCGTTTCAGCAAATAATCGAGACACAGAGCGCATTTAACAAAATACCTAAAGAGATCATGTTCTTATCATTGGAGAGCATACTTCAGGTTGACAACTTGCTCAAGTGCCTAACTTATCTTGTCACCTTCTAGCCCTCTTAATCAAAGTTGAGTAGCCATCTCGATCGTCGACCGTCTATGTGCTCGAATCTCTACAGCTATCTATTTGCCACGTATCCGTACACATTTACGCCATTCTGCCTGCCAACATAGCAGTGGGCTTCACCAGAAGCTACTCATAAGATCAAGTATTGATAGGACCGGCCTAACCCTTTTTCTTTTTCTTCAGGACGCCGATGCAACTGGCTAGCGGTTGTATTATTATCTATCGAGAGACTGCTATTCGAATTTCTTCTTTGGGTCTGCCATCTGCAAGCTCAGGTTCAGCATTCCTTGGCATCTTTACCCATGAGCAATCACCACGTTGCCAAGCTTTTCAATATCAGCTTCTTTCATGCGATAGATCAGATACAGTCGCACGACTTGAGTACAAACTCTTGCTACACAATGCCCCTTTACCATATTGAGCCGAGTACAGGTTGCATATACCACACCCCAGAATGTTTGAATGGTTCGCCTACTATCTACTATCCAACTAAGCCGTTTCTCGACCCGCTCCGCTCCTCTTCTGTTACGTTCCCCCACACTGTTCCTGTTTCCGTATATACACTTTCAGTATGAGGCAGTCCTCAACCACCAATCAATACAAGCAATGCTTACCCCAGACGCCCGTCATTGAAAAATATTTTCACATCATGCTTCAGAAACCCTGCCCCAGAAGATGTTTATTCGCTCTCTCTTTGGCTCGTCCGAGTTTTTCTTATCCTACGTGTATGCCTTGCCAGCAATCAAGCCGTCACAAACGAGGCGACCGCAGCCACCTTTGTCGACCGCAAAGTCAGCCGGGCGATGGTCAGCTATCCTGCGAATATGATCGACGTCGAGACGAGGGAGCCAGCTGTAAAATGGAAAAATTTTCACTCTTGTAAGGGGGGGTTGTAAGAAATGGGGTGCTATTGTTTGCACAATTGTCGAGCGCTTTTGGTTTATATAACAGGCACCACAATTAACAGTCTGCAGCCAGACTCATAAGTTATCATTCACTCGTTTAAACTAAGAATTCGTACTAAAAATCTGCGGTATATATTCACCTCGGGAACTTTACAATGACAGATTTCCAGGGGGTTGGGGCCAAGTTTGAAGGCTTTCAGAGCTCGACGAGCGGCAGTTCGTCAAGTCCATTTGTGGTAAGTATCGAGAATTAGGGTTCGCCAAAGATAGGCCTCTTACTCTGGGCAGCAGGCTTCTGATACGTCGTCGCATACTTCGTTGTCTCTCACTTCCAATGTTTGCCTGCCACCACTCACAACTCATGATACGACAAAGTCGCATCATCACATGGGCCACTTCGAACGTTTCGTCGAAGACCTTCAACTGGTATATTCTCTTCTGCCTTTATATGATTGAAATCGTCGCTTACGGGATTCAGTCCGCAAAGAGAGCATTCCCCAATTCGGCTTACTCTCGATATAGCGAAGTCCAAGTCCTGCTGATACGATGGGAAGAAGATGAACTCGAGGTCGAATGGGAACTCAACGAGTTAAACAAGGTTTTCCGTGATTTATACGGTTTCACAACCGAGAAGTTTCTCATCCCCACCCAGAACTCACATCGCAAGCTCAATCACAGAGCGTTAAGCTTCGTTGAAGAACATGAGAACGAGGACACCCTTCTCATCGTCTACTACGGTGGACATGGGGTCATCAACAGAGCCAGACAGTCGACCTGGTCTTGGTATGAACTCGCTTTCCCTCAACCGACCTGAGCTGACGCGACTACTTGGCAGTAAGGGTGATAAAAGCTACGCCACTGTAGAGTGGTCTGCGATCCAGACTTTGTTTGAAATGGTCAAATGCGATGTGCTTCTACTTCTTGATTGCTGTGCTGGTGCAAGCGCCGCTCCATTGACCGAGCGGCCGACCAACATCAAAGAGACAATTGCAGCTTGTGGGTTTGAGACCTGGGCACCTCGCCCGGGTGTGCAGTCGTTTACTCATACACTGATTGAGGTATTGAAGGAGTGGGCTTCGCAACTCCCCTTCTCCGCCGCGATGCTGCATAGCGAGATCTTAACTCGACTCAAGCATGCACAGCCGGATCGGTCATCCCAGGGACGATTAATCGAGTCAAGGAAGACGCCAGTTTACATTCTCTCGACCTCCGACCCACACACAGCCTCAATTACGTTAGGCCGGATACTTGAGGAAGACTCTGGCTCTATATTGTCGTCTCGAGCGATACCCGGGTCTACCATCGGGAACCTTTCGGATAAGGTACAGTCGGACAAGTGTGTCTCAACTGAGGACCGAATTCAGGCCTTGTTGGCTGTGGGCGGTAAAGGACAACGAGTGACACCTCATGTTCTTTTGACAGTTGCACTGGAAGAGGACCAAGTCTTGGATGCCGGGAGTTGCGCTCGATGGTTGAAGCAGTTCCCACTCTTAGCAACGCACGTGAGCGTTGAGGCTGTCTACCGCAGCTATTCAACACTTTTGCTGTTGTCCGTGCCGGTAGTCCTGTGGGACCTGCTACCAGAACATCCCGCGACCCATTTTGTGGGATATGTCAAATCTCGTAATCTTTTGTCGTTGAGAGAAACAGCAACGGACGGGGAGACAACGCCAATCCCTATTAGCAGGCACACGGCAAGCGACAAGTCAAGCGATCCCTTTGATTGCACTTCTCCACTGAGATCAGTATCGGGTTTGAGCAGCCTTGATTCCGGATACGACTCGTGTATTTCGCGACCCGCGAGCTTGGTAGCATCGAGACATAACAGGCTACCAACAGATGGAACCGTGGGCTCCCTGGCTGGCCATGTACTAGTGGGCAAGAGACGAAATAAGCTGTCATCGACAGAGCTCTTGGGTCCGGATCGGCCAACTTCTATGCCAGTCACCGCACGCCTCGGCTCAAAACAAGGGTTGGGTTCGAAGAGCCGGAGGACAAACCGCCTGGTCGTGTCGATTGGCGAAGCAAACTTGAGTGGCGATAAAATCGGACATACCTGCGTGCTCTGGTATGGGTACGATGTCCAGCAGAGCCAACCGGCCAAGAGAGCAACACCGCAACCAACCTGGTGAGTGAAATAACATGTCAACAAAGTCGTCGAGTGGATGTGCTCCAACCCTGTATTATCATTTCTCCCGAATCAATCGGAATTTACCCCATGATCCCTGTCCTTCTAGAAGAGCCAATGGTACCTTGATGCTAAGACTGGTCTAGGAACGAGGACTTCAGGTTTGAAGTTCATGATTCGCCAATGTGCTACCACTTGAGAGTTTCTGTGTGGGGAGCTCAAATGCTAGAGCTAATCGGTGAGCTGTATGTTGACCTTTGCGAGCTAGTGATAAGGGGACAGCTTCCAGAACTTGGGACATGGCAAACTCTGCGTTGTAACGGGACTGCAACAGGATCGATCCGCATCAGGTTGGCGTACCTAGATGCGAGTGAAGACGAGGAACGGCAAACAATGGCAACCAAAGTATCAGCAACAGAGCGACAGCAACAGCGGGAAAAGCTGGAACGGCAACAGAGTGACGGCGGGCAGGCTCGGATCCATCAGATGGATTTTCAGGTTTGGTAAAAAGGTGTTGGCCTCGGCGTTGGCACGGAGCCGAGGGGCGGCGACTTGGATCGGGTTGTCCAAACGCCATGGATGGTTTGGCGAGGGACATTTCAAGAAATGACACTCACTCACTATACGTAAGTATATTGTCGGTACAGAGTACGGGAGGGAAGGAGGACAACAGCCAAGAAGACGGCGTTGAAGCGATCGAAAGGAGATACCCCTGTCTAGGTACCTAGTGAAGGGGCCGGTACTTGAAAGTCTCTCCACAGAAGTAGAATTCCTTGCCATCTTATCAGATCGTGGCTTGTTGACCGACCCATCGGCCTGGGCCAGGGCTGAAGCCGGCGCCGTCTTTTACTGGGGACAAGTCACAATGTCAACAAATTCTACGGATAACGAAAAGTAATTCGTTTGCATCATCCCTGCCCAAACAGCAGCTTCTTTGGACGACGTAATAGCAGGTTTTGTCGGTGAAAGGGATCCCTGGAGACATTCGTGTTCGTGGTTGGGGACAAGGAAGTAAAGGAGGTCGCATAATTGACACAGACCAGCTCACTCAGCAGGGAGCAGCACTGTCTGACTGCGTTTTGCGTATGTTTTGTTATACCGGTACACGTGAATGCCACAAGGCATCAATCAGAGCTGCACCACAACTACATGCAGATGTGTAGAAGCGCCAACGAATCGACCCAACAACAACAGCTTGCGGGTACATTGGGCATTAGTAAGATATTGCATGCAGCTTGGAAAATGGACCAGTAATTCAGTTGGAGTGGTTCCGAGATCGGTGAGCTTGTGCTGTACGTGCGTGCAGTCGTAATCAGCAGCTTGCATCTCATCATCTAAAGGGAGGCCCGAGATTAGATGGGATTGATAAACTCCAATCCATCTGATAACTTTTTTCTTGGTACCGGGCCAAGGTTCAAGGTCAGGGCTTAAAGGCCAGGACTTGTTGGGACGATCCGATTGGTTAGGGTCCGCCGTTTGTGAGGGAAAGAGGAAGGAGTGCCCGGAGCCGGGGGTGTGTCGTGGCAAGGCGGAGGCTACGAAAAAGCAAGTTGTGCCTAAGTTTTATGCAGACTTGAAGCAAAAGGGCGAGCCAATGCCAATACGAGGGGCTGAAGGAGCAAACCATGCAAAGTCACGGACCATCATATTTCCTAGACAGCGCAAGACTCTTTTGTTATTACTAGGTAGTGTTGGTGTTGATGTGTCAAACGCTGTAGAGGTGAAGAACGGGGGAACGAAGCATGTGACTCCTCAAAGACGCACCCCATTTATCCTTACACAAATCGGTAGTTTGAGACGGGGAATGGGGAGAGTGCGCTCCGCAGTGTGCAGACCCAAAGAGGAAGTCTCGCACTGCCGCTCGCTGTGTTGTCACGATCTGTATGATGTGTGATGTGTGATGTGTGAATGCGGGGAGACGAAGCCAGTGCAGTCACAGCTCATCCATTACCCATCATTGTGCATCTGCATCGGCTCAGATTTCGGAGTTGAGGATTGGGGGGATACTGTGAAATGGCAACCGAAACCGAACGAATCAAGAATGCGGGGAGAAAGGAGGGGAAATACAGCAAACCTGCGATGCCGGTGCAATTATTACAGTAGTTGGTGACGGACACCAATTTGATAACCATTTCACTGATTTCAGCGATACGAAGGCCTGGTCGCTGATAGATAGCGCCGTGTCTAATCTACTAGCGCCACCGTTATCCAGAGGAGAAAGACTGAGATGCCACCTCGGGCTGCGATTGATTTCCTTCTCCTCGGGACGCCCCACGGAAACGCTCGGTTCGGCCATCGGACCAGTTCCGCCTGAAGGGTCGGGCTGGCTGTGGACCGGATACCGATGGGTGAGAGGAAGTTTGCGATGAGCTGATCCTGACTTTGCTTTTCTTTGTACTCGGTAAGCAAATTGGTGTTTTCAAGCCCGGGTTCTTTTAAAATAGACGTGACTGTTGGGGAAGGTATACGGAATTGACTTTTCTCAGGACAGGCCACAATCGCGGGAATAGACGGCGCCTCTCCTGGTGAGAGTGCCGTGGTGGCCTGACTCAAAGTTGACCCGGTTAGATAAACGCCTGCCGTGAGTGGTTGGTTTCCGGTTCCGAACCCTTGTTATTTGGCCAGCTAACATGACCAGACAGAGCCTCATGGATTGTCTAGTATTTTTGAATCCTGACCGCTGCTCAAGATATTGTATGCTAGCATGTCACGAACCGAAAATATCCGGTTAAAAGGATAGCTCGTATGACCGATCTACGTGTGCACGTCGCTCAGGCCCTCGAAAGGCAATTTACTGTATTAAACTGATAGCTATGAGGTGTGTGTCTAGCCTGTCACTGTCAAACGAAAGAATATACGAATTTCGAGGTATGCTGATCTCTCCCTGCGAAAGGTTGTGCCCTGCCCTGCCCTGTCTTACAAAAGTGTTGGTGTCGGGCAAGCCGATTCAAGTGTAAGTTGCCGGTAGTATGCATGTCATCTTACCCTAAGTTCGGAAATTCAAAATATCTAGGATTTCCAGCTAATGCTTTTACTGGTTGAATTACTAGATTATCAACCAACCAAGAATTCGTTTAACCTGCTGATCAAGTATCATATCATAACAATTCGTCTATAAAATAAAGAAATTGTGATACCTTTCATCCAAACATCGGGTTTGGGAACTGCGCGCGCGACCTGGTGACGCTGTGCATTGCCAAGAGGCCCTGCCATGCACGAACCAACTGCGATTTGTCACAGCTGTCTCGATGTGTCAGGATAAAGAGTTGACCACTGAGTGGCTGATTGATAAAGGTGGCCTTGAGAATATGGACCAATCACGAATAGGACTTGTGCAAGCCGGCCAGCGTTGCACAAACCGGTCACTGGATCGGCAACAAATTAGATCATACCCCGTCATGGAAGTAGAAGCAAAGCGAAACCCATTTTGTCCACTGTCGATGCAAGACAACAAAAGCTGCATAATCGATTTGGAGCATGGGCATGTGCTACATTTCTTGTTATATTCGCGGCAGGATTTTCCGGCAATTGACGACAGGAAAAGTAACATGGTTTGCGTCGAGCTGCTGCCCCACGTGCACAAGATTGATTACAGCAGGTGAGACAAGCACTGACTGATTGATTAAGTTGATTGATTAAGCATTGATTGATAACGAAATTGCGACATGGACGGCGCACAACACAAGCAGGAAGCCTCCTGTTTCGGACCTTTTTTTGCTTGTAGTCGAAGCCCTGGATAAACTCTCAAGCCCCCTTTTTATCATCATCGTCAAGCAGTTACAGTACCACACCTTCTCTAATCCTCGATCCTAGCATTGGCCTTTGGCGGTTGGCAGCATCGAGTGCCAAGCCCACACACCAGCTAGGGGGAAGCTAGAATTACCTAGGACCGGGACCTCTCGAGTTCGGGTTTCTCACCCTGGGCGGGCCCGGGGAAAGGAGAGTAAGATACTGGTGTCCCGGATGCCAGGTGATTGGGTTGCAAGGTGTCCATTCATGGTTTGTACCTGAGAGGGAGAGGGAGAGGAAAACACGATAGTGTAGTGTAAACTTGACATAATCCAAATATTGACTCTCTGGCTGTGGTTTGGCGTTCATCACACGCGGGACGGCATCTTTCTGTCTATATCTTCCAAAAGGAATAGAAGTAAAATTAACACCAAAAAGACAGTACTAAATAATAGTGTAGACCGCGCTAAAGTACCAGCTCTCACAAATTTGTACAACACAAAACAGCAAAGTCGATGTATCTATTCGCACGCCCCCTTCTGTCGCTGCCTCTGCCCGACAATGCAAGCATGACGCCCCAGTAGGTACGTAGATAGCCCCACGGTGGATATCCCCAACCCGCATCGGGGGCGCGTTCCATGGATTTTTTAAAACCTCCCGCTCTCGGCCGCTATTTGAGTCTTTGCCCCCTCCAGCTTTCCTCAGCTTCTTCCTTCCACACACCTTCAAATCTCCTTGTTTGAGTGCAGAATCTTATCAATCGCATCTGTTGTCCTTCTAGGTAAACTAATCCTATAAGGCAAAGCAATCCCATCCATTCCTTAGCACTTTAACTCACTCGGCGACATCCCTGTTGCTGGATCGACATGCTCTTGGCATCCTGACGTCTCTTCTCGAATCAAACTATACCTTACCACGCCACACAAACCGTCACGATTTATTTCCTTCGAAGAGCAATTCAACAACACTTACACCCGACACTCCGGTTGTTCAACAATAACTTACAGCGGGTGGCTAACACGCATCTTTGGCCCATCATGACTGCTCCTGCAATCCGAATTGACGGCATCGTCAACCCCGCCGCTCCACCTCATGCCGAGCTGATCATGGCCGAGGGTGCTCCCTCAATTGCACCCTCGTTGACCTACTCAGACGACTCCGACTCTCAAGAAGACGAGCCCGTCATCCCTATCGAGCGCCGCCGTCGCGCATCTACACGTCTGATCGCCCAGAATGCTAGGGACATTCAGCGAATTACTGGTGAGACACCAGCCGAGTACATGGGCCGCTGTTGTGGTGGTGCTTGCTGCATGGGTGATCGGAACAATGTCGAGTGTGAGGATGTTGCGATGCCGGATAACGACGCCTTCAAGTCTCTTGGTCTTCGTCTCGAAAACATCCCTGCCAATTTGACTGGCGTTATCCCTATGCCTGATCAAACTGTCTCCTTTACCTCAATCCCTCGGCCAGCTACTTCGCCTGCCGACTCAGGCATCTCTCTAGGCTCTGACTCTGAGCCTTCTTCTTCCAAGAACAACTATCTTGTTCCCGGTCCTGGATATGAAGGTGTCGACACCTCTATTCAACCACCTCGCTTCGTCCAGCCTCATCCTCCACACAACGTCTATCCGGCCAGGGTCCACAACACCCGTGAGCTCACCAAGCCCGGTGCCGAGAAGCGAACTTTCCACTTTGATCTTGACATTACCGACTACCCTCCAGAAGAGGTCTTTGACTTCAAGGTCGGCGGTGCCATTGGTGTCATGGCTCCCAACGATGAGATCTCGGTTGAGGAGATTCTAGACGCTCTTATGATCCCTCGATTCCAGCGTGACAAGCCTGTCCTCATGAAGACAACCAAGGGTCGCTGGCCTACCGTTTGGGGTGATGACAAGCCTCGAGAGCTTATCACCACCCGCCGCGAGCTCCTGACCTGGACCACTGACATTCAGTCTTATGCTCCCACCAAGGAGCTCCTCCGTGTCATTGCTGAGCACGCCACTGCGTCCAACGAAAAGAAGATTCTCATGTACCTCTGCTCCAATGAGGGTGCTAGCATCTTCTCCGACTTCCGTGGTGGTCCCCACGTTACTCTCTCTCAGATCCTTAACGCATTCCCCAGCTCTCATCCTCCTATGGATCAACTTCTCTCCGTCCAAGCTCAGCTTATGCCCCGATTTTACTCTCTTTCCAACGACCCGACGGAATCATACACCCTCCGAGAGCATGCTCAGCGCCGCTTGATTGAGATCGCCGTTACAGTCCACGACTCCATGGACTGGCGACGCGGCTGCCGTGCCGGTGTTGGGTCTGGATTTTTTGAGCGACAGGCTCACAAGTTTATGCGAGCTCAATCTGCCGGTGAACGGGCCCCTCAAGTGTTCATCCCCATGTTCAAGGGTTTGATGGCCAACCCGCTGGCCAAGCAATTCAACTCTGACGGCCCCATGCTTCTCATCGGTGCCGGTGTTGGCATTGCTCCCTTCCGTGGCTTCGTCCAGCGCCGTCTCAAGCAGGCCAACTGTGCCAACAAGGTCTGGGTCCTTCAGGGTATCCGAGACTCGCTGGTAGATGAAATCTATAGTGGCGAGTGGGGTGTTCACGAGGAGGAGGTCAAGCGTGTCGTTCAGAGCCGAGTCGGTACTGGCAAGTATGTCCAAGAAGAGGTTATCAACCAGTCAGACCTTGTCTGGTACATTATCAACTCTCTGGATGGTCGTATTTTTGTGTGCGGAAGCAGCAAGGGTATGGGCGAGGGTGTCGAAGAGGCTCTCTGTGATGTTGCAATGGAGAAGGGGAACCTCGAGCGCGAGGAGGCTCGCAACTTTTGGAAGCTCAAGAAGGAGGAGGGCAAGTACATTTCCGAGACATGGTAAATATCCCTCGTCGCCTTACAGTGTTCAGCTCGGACACGACGATTTGGGCAGCATGGGATACCCATGACGTTTGTTTTTACTGTGGGGGAAGTGGTGAGAAGAAGAACATTGTAACAAAAAGGGAAGATCGAAGGGCTACGGAAGCTAGATGGCCGCAGCGCAAGCAAGAGGGATAGCGTATAGCATTTTCTGATTCGAGACGAGAAGAGCATTGGAACATGGTAACGGCGTTACAGGGGTCACGGTATTGGGTGCTTTTAGGTAGCATATCGACCATTTCTTTCACGGAAAATACCCTCATCGGTGGTTTGGACGGGCCAGGATCATCAAGGAGCTTATTCTATCCGCGCTGAGAAACCGAATTTACAAATTTGATTGATGCATCAAGTGGTACTGTGACCTCGACATTCCATTGAGAAATCATCTAGGGGCATCACATCGATTAGTTCAGTGTTAATGTCCCTGCACGGAGCATGATTGTTTCATGATGAATCTACTGTCAGTATCCGTACATTAGGTCCATCTGTCGTGGTCTTCTTGGCACAGATATGTCACCATGAAGTTGCCGCAATATTGAAACATATTGGCGACATTCCCTGTCAAATGCAGGCCTCATGACGCCAGATTTCCTTTTCTGGTATATTCCCTGACATGATAGGTTCGGCGCTCGCTTGCTAGCATGTGAGCTGTGGTAATCCGTAGTTTAACTGTGTTTTTGTCAGCAGACCTCCATCTCATCCCCACCCCGTCATGTTCCTTCGAGCTCGTTCTCAAACTCGCGCGCGCGTATTGTAAATCAATGCGGTCTAAGCTTTAACCGCACTACAGAGGACAGCAGGGGTTTAGCTCAAAGAGGCATTTTTTGGAATGGCACCATGATGTTACATAAGCATGCACATATGTCTAGACGGATTTGCAATGAGGAAAGCTGGTAGTGATGAAATATCGTATCATGGATAAAAGGACTATCATGGATAACAGGACGTTGTGTCCAGTCTGTTTGTCGACGGGAATAGTTCAGTGCCGGTGTATCCGCGGCAGTGTGGCCATCAAGTCCGCAACTACCTAGCCCACGCTTATCAGCCCGCTGCACTTAGACAGGTATCTTCAGTTACTGCAATAATACAAACCATTTATACAATAGTAACAGAACTATATGCAAGAATCGTGGTACAGACATCTAAGAGTCATTATCATATAGTAATAATCACAAGCATGATAAGTGAAGTCACACTCACAACACCGCCAAACATGGAAAAAATGCAATGGCTTCAGGGTAGCTTCGTACATCCGACGCTTACCATATTGGGCGACATGTACCCAGCTGAATAATCTCTTACACAAGTATAGCGATGATAAAGTCTTCTCCACAACTACTGGCGCGCGCGAATAAAAAAAAGTGAGCGGGTGGCTTACGAGCCAGACTAACAGGTCAGTGGTGCATTAGTCAGTGGAGGTTGGCGATTGCGAAAATCTGGCAGGGTCTGATGTTTTCCCCCTCTCGCCTCTGTTGTGACGGACTAGGACGGAGAACTGTTGATGGCGGGGCATGGCGGGGCAAAGTGAGCCAGACGGATGGCAGCTTTGAAGATTCTGTAGGTGAGGCCATTGCTATATAATCGACTTGTCTCCCCCGTTATCCATCCATTCAGCTCATCACACACCAACGGCTTCTCAACTCACATATCACTCACACCTGCAACCAAACGCAACCTACAAATCACATCATTCACAATGGCTGCCAAACTCTCTGCCAACGCCCTCATCGAGCTGGCCAAGAACCGCCGCTCCATCTACACCCTGTCCAAGAACCTCCCCATCTCTACCCAGCGAATCACCGAGATCGTCAACCAGACCACCCTCGAGACCCCTTCATCCTTCAACTCCCAGTCCAACCGTCTCCTCGTCCTCTACGGCGCTGAGCACGACAAGCTCTGGGACATCACCGCCGATGCTCTCCGCGCTATCGTCCCCCCCGAGGCCTGGGAGAACACCTCTCAGCGCATCTCTGGCTTCAAGGCCGCCGCTGGAACTGTTCTCTTCTACGTCGACAACACCGCCGTCGAGAAGTTCCAGGCCAAGTTCGCCATCTACGCTGATCGCTTCCCTCCCTGGGCCAACCAGTCTGCTGGCATCCAGGAGTACCTCCTCTGGACTGCCCTCGAGGCTGAGGGTCTTGGCGCCAACCTCCAGCACTACAACCCTCTGATCGATGAGAAGGTTGCTGAGACGTGGAAGATCCCCTCTACCTGGTCTCTCAACGCCCAGCTTGTCTTTGGCGCTAAGACTGGCGAGGCTGCTCCTAAGGATTATGCTCCCCTCGAGGAGCGCGTCAAGGTCTTTGGCGCTTAAACGTCTTTTATAAAGCATGCGAAATGATCAACTGGATTTGGGATAGAAGCCTGCATTTTTTTAATAGCGAATGGCAAATAGAACATTGGGCCTTGAGCTCTCATCGTTTAACCTTAGTAGACCGAATATAAATACCGTCACAAGTAACATTGACCTCTTGTTCACTCCGATTAATCTGTGTATGGTTTAAATGCTGCACATCTATCGTTAGCAACCTACAAGTATCCGAGTGGATATTTCATCTTCGTTAACAGGCCGCCTTTTGATCCTTTTAATTATTATTATTAAGTTTTTTTTAATCATAGTATGGTATCTTACTCAATGACTCGCCCAAGAGCCTGTCCCATCTTCACCTTTTGCCCCTTCTCTACAGCCCAGTCCCAACCTATGTACTCATTGTTCTCGCCTGTTTTATTTGCGGGTGCCTCAAATACGAGTACGATGGTGCTACCCAGCTGGAAACCGCCCATCTCCTCACCGCGTCGGAGCGCATGGCCTCGCAGAACAGGACTAGCAGCCTCATATGTCGCTTCGGCGAACCCATGGTACACTTCACCCCTGCTGGCCGCCTCCTCTGCTGCTCGGTCCGCCGCCGTGTCGGTCAACAGGCTGTTGGTTCGCAATTCCTTATCAAAGTTGACTACAATGGAGCCGACGTTAGTCGCACCAACCGGGACGTAACTGAAAAAACCCCAGCGCCAGCGACCTAAAAGCACCACACGCTCGTTGAGGGTAAAAAGACCGGGAAGGGTTCGCTGAAGATACGGAGACACGCTGTAGAGTTCTCCAGCAAAATGACGCCGACGGTCAACAACCCAGTTGGTGGGAGAGTGAAAACGGTGGTAGTCGCCGGGAGCAAGGTAGATGACAGCATAGTAAAGGGATGTAGTCTTGTCGGGAGACACGAGGTCGTACCAAGGTCGCTCACCCAGAGCGAGTTCAGCGCGAACCTCGGAAACTGTACCAGGAGACGCGGGCATAGATTCGTCCTTTGCTGAAGGGGCCTGTTTTCCCGTGCCAGAGAGAAGGTCGGGAAGAGTGTATGATATACCGTTGACTTGAGCAAATTCCTCATCCTGCTTGACGAGTGCCTCCTCCTCTGACATGCCGGTCGAGGCTTGACTGCTACCGGGAGTCGTGCTGCCTGAAATACTTGCGGGAGGTGTGTTTTTCCCAAGGAGAGCATCGATGCTGTAGGTCATGCCCTTGACTTGCTCAATGTCACCGCCCTGGATCTGACCGAATTGGAGAACTTTACCATCGGAAGGGCATATGAGAGTATGAGGATCCTGGTCGAGCGGTCGAACACCCGGCTTGAGAGTACGGTAGAAGAAGGATGCAAGGTTGGGATATACGTGGAGATCGGGTTCGGCAACTTCGTCGAGGCTGATTTGTTAGCAAAGGGTTTCCGCGAGGTTAATTGAGGGAACAAACTTGACGCCAAATATGTAAGAATAAAGCTTGAAACCAGGAACTCGAAGGTAGTAAGGGATGGTCAATTCATTAAATCGACCCCAAAGTCTAGAGATTGCCTTGAGGGGCAGAGTTGACATGACTTGAACTTGCCTTAACTTGAGTTAGCATTGACGTTGGAATAGGGGCATAAGCTATTGACATACCAAGGACCATCAGGACGGACCCTGGCACGCTTCTTTGGTGTTCTAGTGCCCTCTAGCCCATCTTCAATCTCAAGCCTCTCCTTCTCGCGAGCAGAGACCTTATAAAACTGGACGAGACCGAGAAATCCAATACCTAGACCGACAGGGATCTGGTACCATTGGATTTTGGTGTTGCGCATGGCCTCGCCGAGACGCTGTGAGAATCTCGGTCTCTTGCCCGAATTGGAGGCGAAGGTTCGAATGGAAGAGGCCGAAGGCCGTGATAGGCATCGCGATCTCGTCGAGGCCAGTAACATGTGTCGCGAGGCAGACGGCGAATAGCAGTTTGCACAGCGACCGTGGGTGTAGAACGAGTTGCGGAGCATGTGACTACCGAGCTGGGAGGAGCCAGGCCCAAGGATTGGAGCCATGGCGGGCAACGAGGAGCGACAGCGATTGAACGCTGCCTCCTTCTAGCTATATTCTTGCACAACGGGGGTTGTCAATTTCAAAGAGAGGCATGTAAAGCCTCGTTTCTCAAAGCCCTTTTTTGATGGATGTTGACGTCAAGAACCAGCGATGACGATGGATTGCGGCTGTTCAAGCTTGTTAGCCGCACCAGCTTCTACTACCGTATGGTGGGTTGGAAGCTATCGGATGTAAGAGACGCCGACCCCCGAGAGACGGTGTTGAAGCTCAAAGTTGAACAAGCTCGAGTGGAAAGGCACCAACAGAAATGGGCTAGATTGCAGAACTAACCAATAGAATCAAGACTTCAGCGGCAGGAAAGCGGCCTCTCAGCAACTGCATCAGAACTGAATAAGGATGTACGTACCGACACCGCAACTGCTGTCACGTCGCATCCCCATCCCCGCCCCGTCCGTGTTGTCGCAGGCCAAGGTAACCGTACCCAACTGCCCGTACCTGAGCTTAGGTACTAGAGCTTAAGGTACCTGTACCTTGCCTTTGTCGCAAGGCCCAAAACAGCAAAAGGCCACCCTGACCGTTGTCTGTCTTTTGATGAAGCACATATTTCACAACTCTTTCACCTTCCAAACAACAAATCGCCTTTTTCAAGGTCAATGAGTTCTACTTCAGCTTTATCAATTTCCATTGTTAACGGTCCGTCGCGTATACTCGATTGCTTTTACATCTGCCTTCAATTCCCTTTGGACAAGCGACCCATTTAGACTTAGTAAGACGACACAAACCGACGTCAGTCAACAAGTCGGTGCTTTTTCTCAGCGACGTGAGCTCTCGTAGATCAACAGTCACGACTAGGGAGAAGAAGACGAAAGAGCCGAACCCTCATATTGTTGATTACCCACACATGTTCCCTTGAATCATAGTTTCATCAACGTCGATCCGTCCCGTCCTTTGGCCTTCGTCGCCATTTCTTCACCCCAACACTTTAGACCACTTCATCCTCCCTTAGCTCACTCACCTGGGGGTGGCATGCCATCAGCTTGACCATTATGGCTTCCATGCCTTCCGCTACTCATCCCGACGGCGATGGACCTACAACCGCCTCAACTTCAGCGGTCGACGAACAAACTGTCAACGTGCAGGTCTTGTCACCGTCTGTTGGCGTGAACCGACCTCTGCTCTTCCCTAGTCTTGCTGCCAATACCACGGTCAAACAGCTCAAGGACAAGATTCGCCAGAGCCTTCCTTTGCGCCCTGCCGACGACCATCAGCGATTGATCCATCGCGGACGTGCCATTGTCCGCGAGTCGGATACCTTGGTAGACATCTTTGGCGCTGATGCGGTACGTGACTCTTGAGTAGACACCAGCTTGCTTTGTATTGCAGCCTGCTAACTTGACGACTTGTTATGTCTACAGATTCGCACTCCTGAGCAACAAACAATCCATCTCGTTATTCGCGACATGCGCGATAGTCAATCTTCAACCCCAACTGCGCCCTCTGCGCCACCGTCCCTCGCCGCTCCCGTTCCACCGCCAGCTCCTGTTCCAGCTCTAGCGCGAGGTCCTAGCCCGACCGCTTCTGCCCCGCCAACAAACCCTCCGCGACCGCAACCTCAACACCCTCATGGCCATGCCTTCGGATACCAGATGCCGCCTGGGTTCGCCTGGAGGAACTCGATGCCTCCAACATCGAATCCGTTTCCTCAGCCACGCATGCCGTCCCCTTCCCCTTCCCATACCCCAGAGCAAGCTGCGGCCTTTCAGCACCACCATCAGAACATGACACAATGGCTGAACAATATCCAGCGAGAGGCCATGGCAAGGGCTCTCAACCAGAATCAACGCGCGAGAGCTCAAATGGGAATGCGCGGTGTTGGGGATAATGGTACCGGTGGAAACGTCCCTGGAGGCGATAATAGCGGTCGAGCAAGCCCAGCCCCTGGCCACACCATTTATCGTGAGCATGTTGGAGCCAACGGGCACACTTACCAGGTTGAGACTGTGATTCGGACTGTGGGACCCGGGCAACAGGGCAATGGCAGTGCTAGTGGCTCCATGTCGCCGGCTGATGTGCAGAACATTATCCGGAGTGCTGATGTTAATCAAGCCACTTCGGCAATGACCAGTGTGATGCAGCGGAGCGTTTCGAGCACCTCTCTTCACAGCCGTCCCTTGGCTCAACCTGGAGTGACGGCACCCATCTACCCTGTCTCCAATTCTATCACTGGTAGCGGACGAGGAACTCCTGATCCGGCGCTTACTAGACTTACCACTACTGGAAGTTCTCAAGCGAGGCAAGGGCCTGAAGTCTACATTCTCTCATCCCCTGAAGGTCCAAGGGCCTTACTGTTCAACAATGCCAGTGCTGAGACATATTATACCCCGCGACTTCGGACCCAGACAAGCCTCCCTCAACTTCGACAAGCTGCCGCTCTAAGTAATGCGATTCACGATGCTCAAAGTCAATTACGAGCTAGACATCATCACCACCACCACCACCATCATCATCCTCGTTCTCATGTGACACCACAGCCATTGCCTCAGATCCAGCCTCAAGGACAACCCTTGCACCATCAACATCAACAGCATTTGCAGCAGCAAGTCCAGCACACAGCACCCCAACAAGAACCGGCGCACCGGGGCCAAGATCAAGGTCAGAACCAGGGACAGGAACCAGACCCTGCGGCAATCATGGCTCCCCTGATGCACCGAGGCAATCCACCCATGGCGGCGCTTCCGCCTCTGCTCATGCAGCTATGGCCTCAAATCTGGCTTCTATTCCGCCTAGCCCTGTTTGTCTGGTTTTTCACATCCCCTAACGCGAGCTGGTCGAGATGGTTCACTATTATTGTCATCGCCGTATTTATCTTCGTGCTTAGTACCGGAGTTCTGAATGGGGTTCCGGATCACGTTTGGCGGCCATTGGGACGACACCTCGAAAACCTGATTCCTCTGGAGCCGAGACGTCGACAAGGTGGTGCCGGACCAGAGCAGCAGAACCAGCCGCCCAGACAAGACCCGGATCCCACTGAAATGGCAAGACGACTGGTAGCGCAACACCAAGGCCCAGAGAATTGGATTCTTTCGCAAGTAAGACGATTGGAGAGAGCTGGTCTTTTGTTCCTGGCCAGTATCGCACCAGGTGTTGCAGAGAGGCACATCGCCAACCTAGAGGCGGCAGCGCGAGCTGAAAGAGAACGCAGAGAGGCCGAGGCGAGGGAAGCCGAGGCTGCAGCTGCAGCTCAGAACGACGGCAACAACGGAGACAATGAGAATCAGGCTGAGAACAGAGGTGATGGAATGGCCACCAGTACTGGTACAGATCAAGGCGATGTGCCGAGGCCACTAGAGGATAACGAAGGACCACAGGTAGGGCAAGGAGTCCAGGAGGATAATCAGCAACGTGAGCAGGCCGAGGAACAGCTTATTCCCCTGTAAGCATTTCCTTCAAGGACGAATGTTTCGCAAATAGGTTGTATATATTCAAGAGAGACCATGGGATGAGTGGAAAAGTTTACGCCAGTGTGTTAGATGAAGCAAAGCAAGCGTTGGATTGGACGGAACCTTCTTGGAGTTGACGGTGTTTCTTTCTCATTGCCATGGGGCATTACAGTTTCTTCCCAGCGAGATGCTCTTCCCAGAAGAAAGTCGGGCGCAGGCCCTCGTGTTAATTGACACAGCTAACACCTAGAGAGTATCCTCTTTACCGTCATTGTAATATATTAAGCGCAGCGATTGAGTTGGAAGAGAGTACATACAAGATAATTGGACACCGTATAGTTGAACAATAATCTTCGCCTGACTAAACTGGAATGATTCTGAATCATGAATTAGTGCTATGAGGGTGATGTCGTACCTAACATGGGGTAGTTTGTTGCTGCCTCCTACTTGCTTATCTTATCAGTGACGCACCATATCAGACGCCGGCTTGCTGCGAGCTTAAGTTGTTTGCTTTTGGAGCTTCAAGTTCGTCATCTTTTACGAAACCCTTTCACATAACCTTGAAATATCACGGGACTCCACCGACTGAGCTTTACACGCCATTCAAGAACAAAGAACTACCATCCCTTCGACTTATTCACTCGAAATCCTCTGGCGCCAGCTAAAACCTGCTGGGAAACGCCAGACCTGTAGCAACAATGAGTGGTGGATGGAATACCAGTTAGTCTTTTATTCTCTGCCACTATTGACCGACATACTAACCCAAAATCTTCCAGTTGAGTCTGATGCGGTACGGTTAGAATCCATACGTGCAGCCATGTTCAAGAGCTAACGAGGAGCTACCAGGGTGTCTTTACCTCCCTCATCGAGAACCTCGGCGTCAAAGACGTGCAATTCGAAGAACTCCTCACCCTCGACCCATCTGAGCTTCTCACTCTTCACCCTGTCTACGGCGTAATCTTCCTCTTCAAATACCCAACTGATCAACCATACGCGACACCTGAGGGACCCCGCGACGGCTCGTTTGACCACGCCGCCTCCGAGAACATCTTTTTCGCCGCGCAGACGATCCAGAATGCGTGCGCCACGCAAGCCCTCCTGAGCGTGCTGCTGAACAAAACGAGCGATATCGAGATAGGCGAGAAGCTGGGCGACTTTAGAGAATTTACCATGGTGCTGCCGCCTGAGTTCCGCGGTGAGGCGCTCAGCAACTCTGACCTTATCCGCGAGGTGCACAACAGCTTCGCCCGTAGCAGTCCCTTTGCCGATGAGACGGACAAGACGGGTGCAGAGGCGGAGGATGCGTTCCACTTCATCGCTTATACACCCATCAACGGCACACTCTACGAGCTCGACGGCCTGCAACCCGCACCCATCTCCCACGGTGCCTGCAAGCCTGACGACTTTGCCACCAAGGTAGTCGACGTTCTCCAGCGCCGCATTGCACGATACGACGCCACCGAGATTCGCTTCAATCTTCTAGCCATGTGTCGGGATCTACGACAGCGTGCGCGCGACTTTGGCGACGAGGAGCTGCTGGCGCGGGAAGAGCGCAAGCGCCGGGACTGGATGTTTGAGAATGCGCTGCGAAGACACAACTTTGTGGGCTTCGCGGGTGAGGTGCTGAAGGGGGTTGTGCGTGGTAAGATTGCCGAGGGTGGTGATGGCGCTTGTGACAAGTGGGTAAAGGAGAGTTTGGAGCGAAGGAAGAACGCGGAGCAAGCTTTGCGAGGCCGAGGCGGTGGAGGGGATGGGGAT